>APFE030445485.1:59947-120901 GCA_000404065.3 Pinus taeda | reverse complement strand
AATTGTGGACCCAGGGCCTTACAAAGAAGATGTCCCTATGTTCAGAACCATACGTCCAACAATAATCAAAACAGTTGAGGGAAAAATGACCAGCCAAACCAGAGTTTTGCAGAGACCTGAGGATATCAGGGCCATAGCCACAACATGGCAAGGGAGAACTAGGATTGGGGCACCAGTGATAGAACTAGAGAGTCCATAAGCGGCCTGTCGACCTAATCAAGAGAACACCCATATGAGCCAAAAAAACTCCATAGAGCACAAACACATGAATAAAGAAAACGAGACAACCATCGAGCAATTCAGAGATGACCATAGCCATTTCTAGAGGATACAATTCTCAGGCCGTTTTATACAAGGCATATCCCTTTCCCCATGAAATCCTCAGATTGGAAGAGCGTGTCATGAGAGAGAAATAAGTTAGAAGAATGAGCACATGATGACGTGAACACATGGAGAATAAACCAGAGCCCCGCAAAATGTTGCCACAAAATTCTGCCGTAGGTTGTAGGGATGTTGATTCCAAACTTATGCTGACCCTACACACAAACAAAAAACTTACCAGATTAAACACCCGAAAAAATGAGGAGCATGCCAAGTTAAACTAACCTTGCCACATTCATTATTTGCATTGATTGCCTTCACGCTACAATCACCACTCCATGTGATACAAGCATGTGGAGGGTGGTGAAAGATTTTCTTAGGATATAACAAATGCCATCACAAAGTACCATGACCACTATTAACTTGAGATGAGATATGGGGAATGCCCAGCCCAAAGCACTATGACCACTATTAACCCTCACACCTGGATCGGGAAAAATATAGACTGCCTTTTAAAATAGGAGTGAATAACAATTTAATTTATTTGAAATAGCATCTTTAACCCCATTGTCCATCACTCTCGACGGATATTAGAGTGTTACTTATATGCAGTAGGAAGGCCTAAAAGACAGACCAAAAGTAGTTGCATGGACTCTGCAAACGGAAATGGAGAAAACTATTAAAACTTTCGAGTTAAACGGAAAGAATAAATGTGTAACTCGAAAAGGCGAGATATTTCAGAATGAGGTGAGAGCCATTAATATGAATATTAACCTATACATCCCTGAGAGTGAATGACCACACACGTGTCTATCAAAAACTCTAAAATCCTTTTAGTTTTCATTGGTAGGGTTTAGAATCTCTTGCGGATGAAACGAAAAGGAAAAAGCAACATTATATTATTCTTGGAATGACGTGTACACATTCTAATGTAAACAATATTCTGTCGTATCCGCTCACGGATTTGTTGGCCAAACATTTTGCGTTTTATTGTATTTAGTTTCCTTCCACGAGAAGCACAAAAGGAAAAAAGAGTAGGAACCCTAAATCTTAATCAAACCCTAACTACCAGTTTTTATTGCCTGGATCGGACGCCCTTGGGAGCGTCGAGGTTGGAATCTGTGGGCTGAAACGATTAGCGCTGTGCAAAGTTGGAATCTGTGAGTGCTGATCGAACTTGGGTAAACGATTTTTGCCGTTGACCTTTGTTTCCTGGATTTGGAATTGAGATCACTGCTCTCCCTATATAAATCTCTCTTTCTTTTGAGCATGTTTAATTGTTTGTAGGAAGCTCCAGAGATTTAGCTGCCTAGCACATTTCGAGTCACAGCTCACATATAGAACGGAGGGTTGGAATTTTGGGAGCCTGGATCCTAAAGTCAAACGTTAAATATTCTTAAGCTTGATGATTATTTCATGCGAGGCGGTCGCGCATGCCCGAGACGGATTTGAGGTCAGTTTGCAGAGGGTATTCAAAAACATAGGTTCTTTTGTTTTCGAATAATTTTTTTTTATTCACCTGAAGAAATAGCTCTGGCATAGTCTTGCTAGTGTTTGGATCATAGGACTGATAAGCGTTAAACTTTTCGACCTATCTATTGAACCACGTATTTGGGAATGGATTCTTAAACTCCTGGCATTGTCTTGCTCTAGACTGTACCATGCAGCCGGTAAAGGTTAAACCTCTCCACCTAATGATTGAAGCACATACTCGGGAATGGATTCTTGAACCGCTAGGGTTATTGCATTTGCCCATTTGCCCACTTTTAAGATTATGCAGCCATCGCAGTCCGTTTATGTTTGACAATTAGGGTTTATTTTTATTGTTACATTGGCTTTGTGTATTCTACCGCGAATAGCACGAGGAATCCACGATATGTCGACATTGGGAAGAATTAGCCCTAGAGGCTTCTGCCATTAGGGCTGCAATTTACGAGTTTTAAACCGTTCTTCATGTTTAGATCCCTAAAATTTTATGAGCGTTCATGGTATTTTGTTTTTGGTTTTTTTTTTTTTTTTCAACGCATCGTACAAGTTACGCTTTTGAGGTTCGTTTTTGCTAATGAAAATATAAATAAACCATTTGATCTCCACTGGAACCATTCATGTCAGTTGGCAGATATTGGTTGACGACTCTCAACTTATACATACCGTTATTTGACGATCATTTGATTTCCACTTGAACCATTAGTGTCAGTTGGCTGATATTGTTTGACGACTCTCAGCTCATAAAGTTCGTTATTTGACGTAAATGCATTCTGTCATAGTTACTTAGTTTTGGCATCCGTGTGGAATTAGCTGATCAGAAATGTTTCTAATATTTATAGGGTTCGCATAATGTAAAAGTTCACAATTGATCGGTTGCGGTTCAAAGCGCATACAGTTTTGCGTCATGGCGAATGCCGAGGAGGTAGACATCGCTTCGCAGCAGAAGGTTGTCGGACCCAAGGTGACGCGAACCTAAAACCCTATGAGCAGTTTAGGTATTTGAATGGCCTCACAGATTGTTGTTTAATCTTCGCTAACGAGTAACATGAAAACTCTTTGCGCAGGCTGTAGAGACAGACGTGCATAATGAGGGGAGAGATTCAGTTGAGGGAAATATTTCTATCAATAGCCCAGCATGCGAGCGTTTCAGTCTTAGGTAATCAAATAACGTTTTGATTATACATTATTCATGTTTTAATCTGCTTCTAAAATACTTGTAAACGATGACCGACTATGTCACTTTCTCACGATCCAATTTATTCGCATTGACCCAGATGTGATTTAAGATTTTTCGTACGTTCATGATATCCTATTTTGTTCGCTCTTGAGTTTTCAGTTTCTAGATTTTCCGGAGACCTCGAATCATGTATAGTCTTGCACTTGTCGTCATTCAGTGGGCATCAAATCAATCTGTTTCGGTTTCTTTAACATATGTACATGTGTATAACACTCCTTTTTCTAACGGTTCACGTATAAAGCCTCTACATACGTTCATTACGAATTGCTGAATGTAGCCATGGTAAGAATAGGCTAATTTAATGTTGATTTCAGCACTTCAATTTGCTTATTTCTAAGTTTCCTCCTGCAGAGGCTATGTTGCAACAATTCGTACGCTGGACAGAAACATTTGCTGGCCGTTTCGTCCTCACTTACTGCAAGTTAGATTGGAGGATCTAGGTAGTCTCGCACTACCTCCTCTAAAAATTCCTGACTACAGATGGTGGAATTGTGAAAGCTGTTTAGGGGACGTTATCACTTCTGCTGAGAGCGTAATTGAGAACGACTATACGAGGGATTCAAATGCTGATGGTAATTTTGATTGTCAATTCTTGATGTTATTGCCTACATCCAATGCTGATATTCAGGAAAAGCAAAAGGAAAATATGCTAGATGGCACAGAAATAATAGAGAGTACCGCAGTTGATATAAAATCAGGTGACGTTGTCGGTTCTGAATATGAAAATGACAGAGAGAAGAAAGATGAAGCAAGGGAACCTGGAAAAAACGAAAGCATTGTTCTAATGGAGCCAGAAAATGACAAATCTGAGATCACGGATTTGGAAGAGAATAAAAGTGAAATCCATTGTTGTTTATCAAATTCTAAAAACAGTGAGGGTTTCATCAATATAATTGACAGCAATGAGAATGTACAGTCTGAAGAGACGAGGCAGACAGTAGTGAAAACAACAGCCCAAATTCTAGTTGCTAAAGCGAATGATGAGTTTGGGTTAAAGCAAAATAAACCAGAACTTCAGATTCCTTGCCATGTTCCTAACTCTTGGGTGCACTTTTCCAGGAACAAGAACCTCTTTAAAGAGATAAGTGAAAAGATGAAAAGAAAAGATGTGGATCAGGCAAGCTCTGTAATACTTGGCTCTCAGAATTCTACACATGCAAGCAACCTAACAAATATCAACATTGTTCCTATCCACAGTTCGTCTGCTGAAAACGTTGAACCTGGTCAATTGGTTGTTCTTGAAGAAAAAGATGATGGAGTAGAACAATTGACAACTCAAACGATGGAATTGATGGTTCCAAACGAGCATGATTCTCATATATCCTCTGATGCGAGGAATGATGCAACATGTTTGATTGGCAACGATAGTTCACGTTCTGAACATATGAATATAAACGAGGTAACTGAAGTAAAAGAGTTCACTGAAAATTCCAATAGCCAGGTCTTACTGGAGAAAGAGAATGTGTTGCTTTCAGAACAAATCAGGAAGTTAAAGACCACTAATTCCAGGAGTAAGAGGAAGCCACAAAAGCAGCGATTAATAGCAGATATTATTGCTTCTAAACCCTTCCATCTAGAAAGTTGGAATAATGGGACAGAAGAGTCCAAGTTTACAGATGAAATGGACAAAATGATCTGCACAACTGAGAACTATGAGGAATCCCTCCGTCCAAAGGAAGATTATCTGAAAGTTACCATGAATACTGTCAAAAATTCATCCAAAGCTACAACTAGTACTAGTGGAATGTCTGATGTCGACATTGCTGCAGAAACGAATAAGGTTAATGCTGTCCAAAATTCATGCAAACCTGCAACTAGTAATAATGGAATATCTGAAGTCAATATTGCTGCAGAACTGAATAATGTTATAATTAAGAAAAAACGCTCAAAAAAGCTGAGGAGGAAGGAGCTAAAAATAGGAATTGAATCTTCAAATGCTTTTGTAAAGGTATGTGCTTCCCTTTTATCATCTTTCATATGTTTTTTCCACATTTGCTAAAAAGACATTTACTTCCAATTTTATTCCATTTTTATTTTCGTCAACATGAATAAAACAACATGGATAGAACTAGACAGATGAGTTGCTCCCTATTCTATCTCTTCTCTTCTCTAACTTTTTAACATAAACTAATGAAAGTATTGCACTTTAATATAAGCTCTCTAAGCTCTGTAGTATTTGTTATATTAATATGTAATATCTTATTTTATTAAATTTGAATTTTGCTTTGATTGGGGTCAAATCCTATTTGCTATGAATTATATGTTTGTAGTTCTGATTGCTTTTATTGGAAATGTATATTGAGTATGCAAATTTTAGGTGATAGGTGATATCATGCTTTATTTTTTCACGGTCTATTATTTCTCACTATTCGTGCATTCAAGTCATAAGCCCATTCTGGATGCAAGTCATATCTGGACTCCACTGAGGATGGTTATTTTAAATAAACTCATGTTTCCTGAGTGATCTGTCTGGTCTTATATGTTTCCGAAACCTTAAGAATGCACTGATTTAAGTTACATTTCCCTCTTCTTTAAAAAAAAGAAATCTCTGTAACAAACGTTACTCTTATTTTTTGGTTCAGAGTTCGTCTGTTTCAAGCTCATCCCAAGCTGTCATCAATGCTGTTCAAATGCCTCAAGACATCTCACCTTTTGTCTCAGCATCAAGAAACACGTCACCTGAGCGCAACTTCTTAATCCCTGAAAATTGGAAAATTCGACAGAAATTTTCTGAAATGGAAGAAGAAATACCTATGGATATTATGGAACTCATGGCTAAAAACCAACATGAGCGAGGTCTATCAAACCCTAATCATTTTCACGAATGCGATAACATTAAGAAAGGTAGAAGAAGGTTGAAAATGAAAGAAACTGCTCCCATTCAGGTCAATAAACATACAGAGAGAGGAACAGGCGGCAAGAAGAAAACTGCGATACCTAAGAGTATGGCACAGCCCAAACAAACTGGCAAATCAAACCTGCAGACCTCTGGGAGATATCACTGCCAAAGTGATTTACTAGTGGACTCTGCCCAAATCAATCCTTTCCAGGGTGTAAGAGATAATTCATTCTTTCCAGCTAAGGAAGGGACTACATCTGGCCCATGTAAAGGGGATTTGGCCATTTTTCAACCAAATCACTGCTTCAATCCACAGGGGAAAATTTCTCCAGTTTTTGCTGCACCACTTTTAGATGAAATAGTTTCTGCCTCCGATCTGGCATCCCCCATTGATGGCTCTAAATCCCATGCTCCTATTACTCATTCTTATCATAATGGAGATTTCTGTAGTAATAAAATGGTGGCAGATTCAATGAAGTTGCGGGGAGTATCCACTTACTGTTGCCATATGGAAATGCAGAAACTGTGCACCGAAAGCACCCCGGCATTATCAGACTTCACAGGTTCAGGGATTCCCATTTTTCAAAATAAATCAGATTCCTCCCTTACTTGTGATGGTTACTCACATCAAAACCTCACAAGAACTGACAGTCCACAAAACTTGAACAGTGAAAGTTCAGACATAGGAAAGTCTGAAAAAAAATTTGATATTCCATCTCAGAGTCGCAAGGAAAATAGTATTCGAAATTTTTCAGTAAGGACAGATGGAAGTTCAGGTCCTCTTTACTTCAATGGACGAGGAAATTCAGTTTTATTGCAGCCGGTAAATGTCCAACCAGGACAACCATCTGGAAAGAAAGAATGTTTTCCCTCCACGCCTGTCTTGAGGCTAATTGGGCAACGTGTATCAGTTCCAGCAAAGTGTGGGAATGAAGAAAGCATTCCAAGAGACAATGGAGACATCACGAGGTTCACCAATCTACCACAGACATCTTCCCAAAACTATGTCAATTGCTTTCACTCATCAGGGGTAATGGAAATGAGGCAAAGGGAAACATTCTCTGGCACTGAAAGAGTGTTTAAAGGTTCAGAACCCATTCAAGATTGTAAGCATAAGAATGAAAAATTCACGAATTCATTAAAAGCAATACCTCCTGTTCCAAAGTTCAGGGCTTCTGGAAATTATGCGTCAAATGGGTGCTCTGATGCTTTTACCCCTTCTTCCGCTATCCCTAGCGATAATGTTTCCTTGGAATCGTGTATGTTGAGGACCAAATCTCCCTTCCACGGTACACTAACATCTGGGAAAAATACGAAGAGGGGATTGCATTCCACAGATTGTTACAATGGCAATCGAAAAAATTTCTCTACTGCCCCTTCTGCTTGTCAGAGTACAAAGGTTGTAAAGGGCTTCAGATCATATAAACCAACACCTACTGCTATGCATTTTAACACAAAGCACAGATCTTCTCCTGATATCTACCTTGACCGTAGACACCAATGCTTCCAATCACCGTGGGTGTTGGGATGTAATCCCCATCAAAACTTGACAAAGGAGGCAGAGAGAGGAAAGTCATTGGAACTCCACAAAGAAAATGAGAAAACTGGTTTCCATGGCAAAAATGCTTCTAATGTTGAAATATGCATACTGAATCAGAACCCAGCTGAATTTAATGTATATGGCGAGGAGGATGGATACATTTTTGGTCATAATCAGGCCATTTTATCTCCTAGTGATCTCGCACATAGTGAAAGGAGAGAGGTGAAAATCCCACAAGCGCAAAAACGTCAGAGAACCTTAAAGAAGCACATGCGAGAATTCCTCAATCAGAAGGATGGTTATTTTGGTCATCCTGGCAGAACAAATGTGGACAATCTGGTTTCTTTGGCGACGGAATTGGTTTCTGTTAAAGAACTGGTCGGAAGCATTACTTAAAATTTTCAATTTTGGAAAAGTTTCTTGAAAGTTTGAATTTTGTTTGCAAAGCATGGCAGGAGTTATGCGAGATAACCATGCATTGTATTCTGCTATGGACGATGTCAATAGTCCCTCTTCATTCTAACTTATGATTTGTGTTGCTTTATTATGCTGCCTTTCTCAGACATCATTAATGACCATTTGGATGTTCCTGCAAGCATGCGGCCAAAGGGACATGAATTTTGTTTGAATAGAATATGCTTGTAGAAAATTATAATTGCGCATTCTAAAATCTCTATGGAGTCCGTATATCACTATGCAGGTTATTTGAGAACGGGATAAATTGCTTTAGCATGAAGAAAATTTGTCAGCAAACTCGATTTATCATTTAACGATAATGGAGTGAAACTCGATGTAGCGCTGTCCTGCACTTCATATCTAGATTCATCCAGCTAATTAAGTGCATATGTAGATTCATCCAGCTAATTCTTCCATGATGATGGCATGGCCGCAACAAATCGAGAAATGACTTCCCATTGACATGGTGAAGTGTGTTTCAATGTAAAGAAAAAACCAGGAATTTCGCTTAATTAAAAAAAATCATCCCAAACACTTTTATTAATACAGGACACTTTTAATTATGCAAATATTTGATATACTCTGTGCACGAAATAATCTTCAATTTATTGAATTAATTTCAATATGTTAAATGAACATTTTATTGTATTATTTATAAATTTATGAAATAATTAAAAATAATAATCTATTTTCACTAGGTAAATATATAATAAGGATGAAGGGATGGCCATTTTCTCGGTACAGATCTCAGGGGATAAGCGTAGTAAATAATCTCAATTTATATATTAATATTAATATAGTTTTTATTAAATTTTAAATTTCACTATTTTATTTTATTTTATTTTATAATTATTATATATATATATATATATATATATATATATAATATATAAATTTTAATTAACTCATAATTTATTTATCTTTAACTAAATATAGAATAATTAGACATTTATGTTCACGTCTTTAAAAAACCATTATCCAAAAATAAAAAAACCTATTACATAGACTTCAAAATCATGGATTATGTTGGATCCATAAAATATATCTCAAAACATTATATTATATTTGTTTGTTATTTTTAGTTTCTAATCTAAGCTATAACATAACTTAAGGATAGATTTATGAATTAATATATATTATTTTTATCATTAAATTTTTTAAAAGAGATCAGTGATCCACAGCGAGAATATTAACATACATTTTAAATTTTAAAATATTTAATTTCAAAGTATTGTAATACATGTAATAATTCCTTTTTTTTTTTGTTAACTTCAAAAATAATGGAGGGGAAAGGGAAATATATATTTTTGATTTCAAATCTAGCCAGGTCTATTTTGAATTGAAATTACATATATCAAATATTATTATTGTATGGTTTAGTTGCAATAGGGGTTTATGTAGTTGTTAAATTCTTTTACACTAAAAACAAGTGTAGATCAAACCAAAATTGTAATTTTAGAAATTATTTCCCATGAAACCTATAGCTCAAATCATTAATATAGAGATTAAAATAATTATAATGAAATTTTTATCTTTGCAACTTTTTACTATATAGAAATTAATAAATTGATATGCATAATAAATGAAATTAAAATCATTTCTCTAACTTTGCATGGCCCCAATGGCCTTTCTATCTTACTTTGCACATTGGTTTGTATGTTTTCTGGGTGTAAGTTTGTTCCCATAGGATATGAATTAGATGTTGATTTGTGCATATGGATGTTGTATGGATTCCATTTTTAAAGTGAAATGCCACAAAATGATCATTTCGGTGCATGTTTTCTAGGTGTAAGTTTGTTCCCATAGGAGATGAATTAGATGTTGATTTGTGCATATGGATGTTGTATGGATTCCATTTTTAAAATGAAATGCCACTAACTCATTTCTCTTAAATATAAATGATGTTTATTTTGTGATTTAAACCTAATGAGTTCAAAATGTTAAAAGCATTTCTAAAGTTCATCAAATTGTGTACAAAAACTCTTTGAATGGAAGTCAAATTCAATGTTAAATTTATTTAATATAGACTATTAAGTAACATTCAAACTTAACATTTATTGTTGTTAATATCTTATTTGAATTGATTTCATTAATTGAAATTACAATTGTTCTTAAAAGAATCAATTAAAAAATTATAGTAAATCATGGGATGAATAATTGATTATCAAAATATGTATTATAAATGTTTATATTTAATCGTAATCTCTATAATTTAAATATGAACCAGTAAATGAAAAATCTATTTCACATACTATTAACAAATTACACAAATTACACAACTATTACACAAAATTTTATTTGTTAAGTATTTAAGTAAATACAATAATACTTTCATTGATTACTTTTATAAATATTATCATTGAGACATCACTAAAATGTGATCATAATCATAAAATCTCCGAATTCAAAATATATTCACAAAGCTAAATTTTTCCCTAAAATAGTGACCAATCCATGTGCTAATTACTATTTATATTCAATTACATAAGCTCTTTACTATTTACTACTTATATTCAATTATATGAACTCTTTATTATGTACTTTATTATCTTTATATCCAGAAAAGATTTTAAATAATAATTTTATATATACTCTTTTTTATTATATATCTGAAAATTGATTAATATCTTTATATTATCCATATTTAATTATTTTTATAATTTTAATTTTACTGGATGTATTGACCCACCAACATGCCAATAACTTTTATATTTCTTACTAATATTGTTCTGCATCCATTTTAAGAAATTTGTTGGTATTTCTCCTCAGAATGTTATCATTTGTTCCGATAACTTTTCTTACTTTTCTGGAAAATATAATGCGATTATTACTCTCACCATGGTTCACATCTATCTAATGACATTCCTAGTAAATGTGCGTATGGCTGTGGATACACTAGTTCTTACACAATGTCGATGGTCTAAGTGCAGCAACTAATTTCTTGTGAAATGTGGATGGAACGGGTGCAAGTTTGGAATGTTTTTGAAAAAATAAGCACCTCCAAGTCATGGCTTTTTAAAAGACAGCGTATTTTTAATATAAATATAAAAAAATTATTAAATATTTTTTATTCACAATTTTAAATTGTATTTAAAATATATTATATATAAATAATGACATAATTCTTCTCTTTGTTCTTTATTTAATAAAAATATTAATAATAATGAATCATTTCCCCAACCCCCAAAAAATCTCTTCCCAAAAAAAATAAATCTCTTTTGATTATGTATTAGCTAAAAGGTCATTTGAAAAGACAAATACTTCATATGTTGACCGGGTAATTCATAACCTGAAAACCATATTAAATGGAGTCATGGTTTGAATAAAGGCACGCAACATTAAAACCATTATTTCCCCACACTTAAAGCAACCCTATTAAATTAGGAAATTTTCGATTGAACATAAAGAAATAAAACTACTAAATTTTGAAGGGTAAAAATTATTATAAAAAGTATGAAAGTATTTTATCATTTACTTATCTTATTTTTATTTTCATCTCATTCTTTTTAAAGAGTAAATTAAAAAAAAATGTGTATAATTTTTTCTTTACAAAAAAATTTAATAAAAAATTAAATTGTAATATTATATTATTATTTTGATCAATTAACATATTAATATTGATGGTCAGCATTAAAATCATTTTAATTATCCTTCGATCTTGGAGCTTATAGTTCACACTATCTTTGTCCAAGACTGCTATTATGCGCCTGATTTGCTATTTCTGAATATTTTATTAGTAGTTTGTTATGCTTCTGCAAGGATTCGTTATCGAATTTTATTCCTGCATCTCATGTTGCCTTTCTTTATGGAATTATGGTTTTCCTTCTTTGCGCTAACATTTTTCACCGGTCTTGAAGATCTACCACTTCCCTTTCTCGTCGGGTGGTAGCATAAATGAGGGAGGGAGTTTGCTGGTATGAACCCATGGTGGGTTAAAAAAAATTCTGATACTTTCTGTGACAGAGGGCTACATTCCAGTAGAATATTGCGTGAAAAAATGATTGCCGCATCTAGATTTGCTCTCATCAGTGCCAAAGTCTCAAGTCCCATTCAGTATGGGAATTTGCTTACTGTGTTTTGCAGGGTTTAACCAACTTTGTATGGATTGGACTGGCATGTTTGCATGCCATTTTTCGACGATAGTAAAACACATTTGATGCAGGAGCATCTAGCTGTGAGGAGACATAAAAGGCTGACAGTCTCATGAAGAACTCAGAACAAATTGTCGTTTATTTTAATTGGACAAGTGTTAGGCTTGTCGGTAATGTGACTTTACTTTTACTTAGTTTATTTTATTTATCTGTCTATAGGTTGAGAGAACTTAGGAGTTGTAGGGGAACACTGTTGCAGTTATTTAGGAAACTGATAACAGGACAAAATAATTAATTAGTTCTTTAAAAGTTAACTAACAAAAACAGTTGCTTCTGTTAAGACAGTTTTTTCAAGAACAGTTAAGAGCATTAGATTAAAAGCAGGAAGGACATCATTGTACGGATTCTTCCCCCGAAAGGAGAAAAAGAGAGAAAATACAGCCATTTCGAGTTTGGCATTTCTTCAAACCAGAAATAAATTTCAAGTTATTTTTTTTCATCACTGTAAAGACAAATCTGAAATTATTTTTTCTATCACTGTAATATCAAATGCCAAGTTATTTATTAGTACTATAGAGTTGCCATGTCATATGAAATGTTCTAACAGAAACGTACAGCGTGGAAGTAAACAGAGAGGAGGCTAGCAGAGTACAGACGAACGATACAAGTATCGATTCAAGTCACGGATCAGGGACGAGGAAGCAGTGAAGGTCGAAAGAGTCTGCAACAAGTGGAGAGTACAGGGAAGGGTCCCACGAGCAAACACACAGACAAGTGAATAGACTCGACATCCAAATACATACAGGTATTTCATAAATTGATAAACCCTCATAACCCATTTCATGGTTGAACAAATACCGAAACGAAATGAACATGTACTGTAACCCATTTCATGCATCTATGATTATCTAACATGCAAAAGAAAAAGATACGCATTCCCTGTTAAGAAAGAATCTTCCAAATATTGACAAGAACAGAGCACAGTCCAGTACAGGCAAAGTTTCACTGCTGAAATGTAATCATATATTAACATATAAATTCCGAGTCATAACATTAAGAACAGACAGTTACAAGAGGCCGAGGGTTTGTGGTGCTTTGAGCACAAATCGATAAAAGGAGGGTTCGATTTGTCGAGCGACCCTCTCGCAAACACAACCAGAACATACAAAACCATATGCCCACTTTATTTAATTGGCAACCGAGCAACAAAACTACCAGAGAAGACAACAACCGAGAAGACTAATACCCGAACAGGGGTTTCCTATCAACAGACCGCCATATTACTGATAGAAAGAATCAAGAACAGAGAGGACTTTAACCTGTACAGAGCCAGACTACCTATCTACAGAACCTATTAAACCTACAGAGCCGACAATAAAAATACAGTTTATGAAATGGAGGAATGCTACCCGTAACCGGAGCGTTTGAACATTCAACAGGACTGCAGAATACCGCTAGCGACAGAGCCATCACAGGTGAATACCTGTCACCAAAAACCAAACAGAGTTAACGTTCGAAAGAAGCCCTCATAAACGGTGAAATAAAACACAGAATAAACAAGGGTTTGTAAAGGGGTTACCTGTGAGCTGAGATTGGGGTTCGAAGAGAACCAGAGAGAGCTCATACCTGTTGACAGTGGCAGAAAAACGTTAGAAGAGGGACGACAAAAAGACCGGGACGTATAACAAGGAAAAGAACCCTTACCTCGTGACCGAGTGAAGCGTTGGAGTGTGGAGCGGACCTGTTACCAGAGAAAAACCAGTTAATCCTTTAAAGATCACAGACAGCGTGAGCGCCAATCCAAAACATAGCAAACTGTGCCTAAAGTTTAACAACAAAATCGTGTAGAGGAAAGAGCATTGTTACAGGCCTCGAAGGCACATACCCACAACCGCAGAGCACCAACAATACACAGGTAAGTCACCACTGATAAAACCAGAACAGAAAACGCGAGGGTTCATCACAGTTGCAGACGGAGTCTTCCAAGCAGCGGCAGAGTGAGAATGAGCAGGTAAGCGCGGGTAACGTGAACAAAAGGCGAAGCAATTGGTAGGTGTGAGGCTACAACCGGAAAGCCCGGGATAAACCCTAATACCACAACTCGAGGCATCGTACCCAATATTAAAGTCAACATTAAAGTGCATTCAGGACACGGTCAGATCAGGGTAAGAGAGAGAGACGGCGGGAGCCACCAACATTAGGAAACTCTAGTTGTATGTACGTTTTACATGAGGGGATTGCAAGAAATTACTTTATACGGTTTCTGTTAATTCAATAGTTGTCTGAGAAACACTGATTCAGGTTGATGGGTTCATATTTAAGACTGTCAAGTGCTTGTAGCTACATTTTTCGCGTGGGTGTTAATGGGATTGGTGACTATGTATTTTAACATAATATTATTATTATTATTTTATTTAGTTAATTCAATTTTTTTTATATAATTTTGAATTTTGAATGTTGTGAGATATTAAATAATTGTCGTAACATAAAAGGTGATAAGTAAATTAACAACTATCTAATTGCCAAAATAAAACTATTGCAAATTAACTAAATACTAAAAGATAGATAAAGACACAAAAACATGAGGTAATAAATACAACCATCAAGAAAATAGTTAGCTAATTTCCTGAACTTAAATGTTTTAAATTATTAGAATAATAATTATGACAATCAAGAAAATTATGAACTGATTTCCTAGCACTCGAATGTTTTAAATTATTAGAGCAAATCGGAAATAGTCATATTACAAAGCTACTGCGATAGAGAAAAGTAACTATGAGAAAAAAAGCTATCAAATTTACACAACATTTTGTTAGTGAATAGTAATACAGAATGCACATATAATTAAGAGTACTTAAGATTATTTAAAATAAAATCACAATGTATACCATCGCAATTCCAGCAGTGCACTAATTCTTTAAATATCAACGGCAAGGATTTTCAAAAAATTAAAAGTTTTTATTATTAGAAGTTTTACAACATTCATTGACAACATCAGAAACTACTTGGGACTTTTGGATTTTCCCTCGGTAGTTACAACTTTTCATATTCTTATTATTTTAAGATTCAAATAAGGAAAATAACTTATAATACTCCTAGAAAACGAATCTGGTAGTTTCTATAATATAATTAGATCCTCAACTAAGATCCCCATGAAATCTTATGATAGGCCAGCCACATATTGTAATGGGATGAAATCATTTAATTTTATTAGTAAACAACCCTTCTATAATGACATGGTATTCTAATGCATGTTAGGAGACTGTTTCTGTATTCTTTTTCATTTAGACCATGCAGGAATTCCAGATTGTTTGTGGCTTGGAGAGTTCCATAATGTATTGATTGAAATTTTCTTTGGTGAGTTTGTTGGTGAAGACACTACAAGACAACTCTCTAGCATTTAGCATTTCTTCTAGTTCTTTGTTCACTTCTTCATCTAAACTAGCTTTTCCCTAGGTCATAATATTTGGTAGTCTACTCATCCTAATTAACATTTCAACCAAGAATAATTATTTTGATACTAAGCCACATACTTGAGATGTTCTTTTTCATTTTTTCTTGAGTCTTCAAGGAGCTATTAACAACAACCAATACATATGCCAATTCTTCAATAGTGCAAGGGAATTCCTATGGAGCCTATGGATGTTCCTTGGACCACTGATCTAGCTAACTCATAATATTTTGTACCCCTTAGAGTTGAGTGGCTTTATCCTTAATTTGTTCCGAGAGTGGTATTAGCTTAACGGAGATATTTTCTAGGTTTTGGAACCATGGGTAAACTTGTTTGACCATGGCCTTGTAAGACACATGCTCTTAATAAACCTAATAACAATAATCCTCCATTTGAGTTCCGTTATTCTTTATAGTTATATTATCAACTTTCAATATCCATACCTACAATTTCAGTTCTATAATACAACCATCTTTTAGCTTCATTTGTTTTAGGAGGTTTTTCACATTTTTCTCAAAGAATTTAGAGAATATTGTGCCTAATGAGGTCACAACAAGTGGATCTTTCCTAGTGTCTCACACATTGGTCCTTTCTATTGTTACTAACATTGGAGGTAGATGAGGAGTTGATAGGGCCTTCTCCTTATGCTCCACTATCTTATTCATAATGTGATCATGTTTGAATATACCAAAGTTAACCACTTCTTCTTACTAGTTGGTGTAAAACCGATCTTTGGTAATAGTAAGTGGCCTCCTATGATGATAGGGGATTTGGGTTGAAATGAGTTAATCTCCATTCAAATTGTGTCCCAATGTACATCTTCTTCCCATGCTTCTTATTGGGCCGTAAGAGCTTCTTTGTTATCTCTATCCTATGTTTCTTGTTGTTGTCTCCTATTTTCTTCTTTAGTCATTTATCTTTAATTTTCATTCTTTCTTGCTCATCATCCTTTCCTACTATTTATTCTTGAGCTCAAGTTCTTCAGCTATTGTAGCTACTTCTTGGTCTTGCTTTAGCTTCTTCTCCTATGATACCAAAGTTGTTTCTTGCTAGGAAGCCTACTTCTAGATAAGGGCTTCTCTCTAAGCTTTGGCTCTCTCCTTTTTCATTTGAGAAGGGTTATAACCTACGCTAAAAGTGACCATTGATAAATTCAAAGAATTTTTTTGTCTCTTTGCGAGACCATCTCTTTAATTAATAGTCTCACCCATACTTGCATGAATTGAAAATTATTTTTTACTATAGAGCTGGGATCAAATATGTGGAATATCATATTCTCAAAATATAAGAGGGGTGTCAAATTATACCTTGGATTCTTTTATATCCTTAAGCTAATAATAAATCAAGTGTAATTAATTGTATGGTTAAGGAGCCTCATTGTCCTATGATAACAATCCATCTATCCATATGTAAACTTGATATGCTATTTCATGTAATATTATGCGATCAATTACAAGTTAGTAATAGATAAATAGGCTTGGTCACTCCGAATATTCTTAAATATGTTCCATCGTGATAAAAATACCAATCACCAGCTATGGACATCACTTTCCTGGACCTTTTGGACATGCATAATGTATATACATTAAACTAGATTCCATTGAGTGATACCGGGAAGTTCTAGTAGATTTTTGTGTGTGACTATATCTACTGAGACTCTGATAGGAATTTGTAGTATATGTGAGTTGGAAGCTCATGAAATGTCCATTTCCATCATATTGTTGGAGATGCACATTTTACTTAAATAGTATCGAAGAGGTAGAACTATGAATAAGTGAGGTTGTTTCCATTCCCTTAGATTTTGAACTTCCCTAATGTTTTCTTTCAAGGAGAGGAAGAGAGAGGTTGTTGACCCTATTTAAAGGTTTTCCTTCAACCGTTATAGAGTACATCGATGGAGCCCACTCTTCATAAAAAATCTTTCTATTGGATTAACTATACAACCTCCATAAAATGGAACCCCCCAAATGAAAAGCTGTCCTCAAGATATTTGTGGATACTCCTTTCTTGGATGGAACCATAAGCTTCCTTTCCTTACCAACCGTGTTTTTTAGTAATTCTTTGGGTAGTATCTTGAAACATTCTAGAGACTCCTCATCCAAGGTTATTTCTTCCTAGATGTTTATATGGAATTTCCTCTCTAGTAATAGACTAATTTTCATTCACATGCCTCCATAAAACTTATGATAAATGATGCACTAGAGATCCACATAACACCAAAATGATACACACGCATACATGATTAAAAAATAAAGGAGATTATAGCAGGTGTACCTTAGCTTGGAAGATGGATTCTTCATGCTCTAGGTGGTTGGAATTCTTGAGATCTTATCCTTTAGGCACATTGCACGTGTAACCTGCAAACAAACAATAAAAAATATTATAGCTTTCTTTCTTCAAACCACATTAGAATTAGTACAAATGATAATTCAAAAACATATGCTAACAATTGCATGTATAACACATGTAAGTTAGTGGGAGGGATTATTATTTCTCATTAAATCAGTAGAAGCTTTCAGTGTTGTGTTCCTTGGTGTCCTTTCCCCTAGTTCTTCTTCTCGCCACCTATCACAATAAAGCTTCACGACTCATTCTTGTCTTATCTCAAGGAGAAATGGGTTCTCATTTTGTTAACATCTATTGATATATTACTTATCTCCCCCTTGTACATTGAGGGCATTGCTTTTATAGATGATTTTCAAGAATTATTAGATGTTTCTATACACCTTTTGACCATAGTTGATATGTTTCTTTCATACTTATATTTTAATTATGATCCCTTTTTACCTTTTCCACCCTTGTCCATGCATTTTGTCAATATTAGTTGCTTCAACAATATTTTTCTAAGGTGTTGGAGTGTTGCAACTATTTTTTTTAGGATACCCAGGTATTGCAACTCTTATTACTAGTTTAGTAAGGGGTCTGAAGAGGAAAATTGAGTTTTTTGGACTCTTTCGATGGATTTTTTTCTTTTTGTCTAGGCCTTATTATGAGATGATTCCATAGTAAAGCCAAGGGGGTATCATTTAGAGGTATAATAGATGCCTTGATTTGATGGATGAAATACATTACAATAACCTCAGTGAGATAAGGAGTTGGAGGTAGCCAAGGATGTGAAACCTATAAGGAGTTACAAAATTCATAGTTAGCTATATATGATATACATCCTCAAGGTATTAATACCTATACTTGGTACCAAAGGAATAGAGCATTTCCACCCACAAAATGTACTTTGAATTCATATCATCAAAGATTGATCATAATAAAACTGGGTTTTTCATAGTAGATATGAGATGGATTGTAGATACGAATAAGAGTGCTCAAACGTGTTCCTCAAACTTCGTAATAAATTCTCTAAGATAGCTTAGGAGAGGAAATATGCTTGAGTGAGGTAGCCCAAAACCTTGGGCTCTCTAGCTCATCCAAATGGTATAACCCTACTATATACGATTCAATGAGCTAATTTTGAACATGCAGGGATATTGCTTGATTACCAGGCATTGAGGGATCCTATTAATAAATGCAAGGGATACCGCCAATGGTGAAAATGGTTCCCAAGTTAACTAGCACAATCTATCAAGTGCGAATGAATGAGTTGATGTTGTGAAATCATAGAACCAGTCAACATAGGAAAATGAGAAAAACCCACTATAAATTGCAAGGAATCGCTTCATTGATGACTACATACTTCAAGGTACTAAACTATTTCTAGATCTACATATCAGAAAAGGTGGTAATGTTTATGTGAAGATATTTATCAAATGAGGGCCTTGATGATATACTTATGATTTGACATGAAACTTACACCAAGATCAGGTCATTGACAGTAGAAGATGTTGAAATGATGCATAATTGAAATAAGGATGACCAATACAAAAGGTGAAATAATACCATAGATAGTTGGATATGGCTAGGACTTCCCTTGAACAAATAATAGAAATACATAAATGGTGAAATAGTAACTCATACTAAAAATCACCATTCAAACACAATGGAAACACAATATTCATCACCATAACCTAAGGACTGGAAGGATATCTAAACGACTGAAATATTGATTCAATAACAATGTGACACAACCCATGTTGATGGTTTGTCTCCAAATATAGGTAAAGACCAACTATATGATGATGAATTAAACAAGTACCATGTTTAGCGATGAGTAATGGCAGCCATGGTAAAATGTAGATAATTAGACTTTCCCCCCTTCCTTTATTTTGTACAATATCTCCATAGTTTAGTGAGCACGAAAGAAAAGAAAAAATAGCTCGATGGTTTCTTTTTCATTTAGTTTTAACAAGACTAAAAATGAGTTAATAGTGTATTCATATATTTCTCATGGTCTAATGAGTGCGATAATAGAGAAGAGATTTCCTGCTAAATTTCATCTTGATTAACAAGTAAGAAAAAATGGAAATAACTCTACATTTTTATAGAGTTTAATGAGTAAATAAGGTCACTATTTATATTGTTTAACGAGAATGAAAATATTCCCAAAATGAAGTTCATTCTAAAGAGATGAGTGGTATAACCATATGCATTTAGTTCTAAAGCTATTGGAAGTGACTTAACAAAAAAAGAAGCAGTAGTTAAGTATGTGGAAATGAAAATCCACTCATTACTACAATCTCTATGAAAGGTGACGTGAGTTGCAAGATGGAGGAAATACTAGTGCGAAGGTAAGAAGTTAAGCATGGTTGTAAGGTTGGAAAGAATTATGAGGGAAGGAAACATGGATTGATGTGAACTTATGGATATTTATGAAGGAAATAAAATGAACTGTAGATTTATAACAAAAAAATAAATATCTAGAAAAACTTGACTTATGTTAATAAATCGAATGTGTTAAAATTGTGAAAATGTAGAATGCAACAAGCCCATTTGATTGAGAGTAGCATATCTCTAAGAAGATATGCTTTGACTATGCACATTCAAAAGTGTGCACTACAATGAAGCTAAAAGTCCCTTTTATAACATAAATAAACAATGAGGAAACCATAAACATATGAAATTCTAACCCTAGGAGATGAAATTCTAAAAGGTTTGTGGGCCTCAATGGGTTTAGTTGGTTTTTAAACTTCTTGGTGTCGTATTGTTTTTATATGATATTTTTTGGCACATTTGGTAGCTCATTCAAATATATACAAGAAGTCCAAATTTTTAATGGGCCTAGGATAAATCCTATAACTATCACCTACGCCCCACCAGATCAAAAAAACATCATTTAGGGCCTAAAAATGGCATCAGAAGTTGAGGAAGAAAAAAACTATAGAAAATTTATCAAGATGGAGAAATATGCTTTGAGTTAGTAGAATAGCTGGGTGGCCATCAATATCGACTTGGATCAATCCTAGCCCCTTGGGAAGAAATGGTATTTATTACATTGAGTGCACCCATTAGGTTGGAAAACTTTTGCTAAACTTGGCCTTGGGTGAGCCAATTTTCTTGGTGTAAGAGTTGCCTTGATTTAACAGTTGGATAAACTTGTAACCACTATTGGAAAGTGAACTTAACTTTTCTGTCCATGTTATGAAAAATGGTTTCCTGTTCCATGCAATTGAGGTTGATATATGTGGGTGTTAACTACTCTTATATATTTAATCTATTCAATAGTGGTGGAAAGTATGGCAGAACATTAGGGTATTTTTGAGGTCTAAAATGGGCCCCCTAAGAAAAATGTGCAACCAAAATAAAATTTATAAGAACCAATAGGATTCAATATGATGATGTCAATCATGGGGGGTGATCCACCATATTTGGAGTAAAAATGTAAAAAGATTAAAAAATAATAAAATAATAAAACTATTTTTTTCAATAAGTATTTTCAACTTATCTCACTAAGTTTTAACTAAAATTTTGAGCGGCAATACTCATTGGATGCAAAATTTATTTCCTCATCCAAGGAGTGCCCATGTTGCATACTTTTGATGGACCTTGCTATACAAAATATGAGAAATACATGAAACAACATGATTGAAATCATGTTTTTCATGTATTTCTCATTTTTCGTGTAGCAGTGTCCATCAAAAGTATGCAACATGGGTATTACTTGGACAAGGAATCAAATTTTTCATGCAACAAGTGGTTCTGCTTGAAATTTGAGTAGACCCATAGGGAGATAAGTTGAAAATATGAGTTGAAAGAATAGCTTTTTCTTTTTTACCTCTAAAATATGATGTTGTAATCTAATCTTATTTTATTATTTCCACTATTATTTTATAAGTTCCTTAGGAGGCTCATTTTAGACATCAAAACTCCCCTAATGGGAGGTCCTCATTGAAAATTCATGTAATCCAAGGAAGGGGGGAATATGTAGCTCAAAATCATTTTCACCCATGACCTTAGTGATGATGTAAGGTCCATATTGAAGTGGACAAAGCTTCCAATGGAGTTTTGTGAGATGCTGTTTATAAAAATGCAACCAAACCTTGTCTCTCACCTACAATTTGTGTAACACCTAGTTTTGATCATGTCATTACTTGTACTTAGTATTGTCCTTGTGTAAAATATCATGGACCTATTGTCTAATGTGAAAAATCCTTTCAGTGAAATTTGTGGCTCTGTTAGTCTCAAAGTGAGCACAAGAAGATTCTTCTTGTGTGGACACAAGGTGCAGTGCTACATAAATAAGACCAAATGGATAATCTTAGTCCCAAATGAAAATGGTTGGATCCAATTGAGTTATGGAGGGTTCTATTGCAACTGTGTTGAATATAGGGGATAATTTCACCCAATGTGAATGGATGCATGGAGTTTTGCATGAAAAATATATACATGATCATCATGTTAATAACCTTCTTTTGGACATCAGTTTAGAGGTGGAAAGTAATGGATTTGGTAAGCTTGGTGTCCGTTAGTTACCTGAGGCTCAACCAAAAATTGCTGAGTAATCTATTGTCCCAATCTGATATGATGTGTTAGGCCAGGAGGTAAATTGTCAAACGAATTTTGTTTATTCATTTAGATTTCTCATAGCTATATACATGAGGGAGTGACTCTTGGGTTTCATCTCTCAATGACTCTTCCTTTTCCATTATTTATTATTTACACTATTTACAACTGTTCACCCAATCCCCATGATTAGGTGTCAACAAGTCATCTGACATCCGATACTCTTTTAGGATGTGTAGGGCATCCAAGACAAGCATAGGCAAGATGACCGATATTCTTTGAGGGTGGGAGCCCAAGATAAGAATAGTCCTAGAAGGCCATACTCGGAGAACACCCGGGTGTATATGTACCTTGAGAGACAATGATGAAGGTGTCTATAAATCATTGGTCTCGCCAACATTGTAGCTCATGGTCTCGTAAAGAGATGGAGCTGTTAGTCAAGGCCTTGCACTATGGTAATGCTAATGAATATGCTGCTATAACAGATGGATTGCAAATCCGGCTTCTCTTATGTGAATTCTTCAAGATTGAAAATTGCCAAACACCTTATAAAATTGTATGAATACATCCCTAGTTAAGAGGGAGTGTTGAAGGAAATGTAACTAGGCTAGGTCTTCATAAATGTAATTTTGATATTTATATTTATTCAAGAAAAGAGATTATTTTTGTAATATTTGTCAATGAGTTTCTTGCTCATTGAAAATAGGTCAAGCACATTTTTGTGTTTCTAGAGCATCAAAGTCAAAATGTAATTATGATAAGACCCTTTGAGGGCATGTTACATCAAGTAAGTCAATGTACAAGGTCATGGGAACACCTCCAAGATAAGTCAAATCCTCTCCTAGCATCAACGAAGTCTCCAAGCAACAAAACGATGGATAAAAGTTGAATTATAGTGCAAACTGTAAGTTGGCCTAATGGACAATCAAGTCGGCCTAAAAGAGGAGGGAGAAACCTCTATTTATAGAGGTTGTCCGCTCCTCATTTGATATACTTCACTCTGAAATCCGCAAGCAAGAAAGAGGATGAAGTAGGACGAGAACAAGCCAAGGTAAAGGGTTACAAGGGCATCGTAATGAGAAGACAGATCAACGAAGGTAAGAAGGATATTACTGAAGCAACTATAGTCACACATGCGAGGTCAAGGAAGATCTGATTCTGAGTGATTACGGCCATAGTAGGAAAAAAGTATAGGTCAACATATCTCACTGTTTTGGGTACAAGCAAGGTCTACAAGACCTCTTTACAAGCGAAGGAGAAGCCCTCATAAACGAAGGAAGGACCAAGATCGAAGTGAAGGGACTGTATTTTAGGGCAGAAAACAGTCACACGTGTGAGAATCAGAACTCTGTATGTAGTCATAACAACCCTACATTCAAGTTAGTTGATTGATGAAAAGTAGAAAGGAATCGTCATAAGAAGAAGGGTCTCATTAATAGTGTCTTCTCTAGAGCAAGTGCTACAAGGTTGCTAACAAGGTGGAAGAAGAACGAAGTACTAGAAGGAGGACAAAGTGCTAGAAGACAATGATATATGTGCCGAAAGTTACAGTGCTAAAGGAGGAAGGATTTGACTTATGCTAGGGGGATATCCTAGTCAAGGGTCTAGGGTTTCGCTGTTGTTCAAATAAGAAGCTTAAATAAGAGAAAACTTACAAAGGGTTTTCCTCTCAAGAGTGGAGAGGTTTTGTCTTTGGCAGAGAGCCAAACTTTGTGTTCTTGTTATTTTGTTTTGGTAGCAGTTTGATGAAGTACACACATATGCACTAATAAGAAGGAGAAGAAGCATAAGCTATCAAGAAAAGTAAAGACTCCACAAATTGCTATCAAGTAACGAAGAATCATCACAACACTACTTTGCCCTAGATTCTTCAACATTATGCATAGGCTTGTGTCTTGCATGCAGGAGAAGAAGTCCTCTTTAGGTGTTTGTTTGAGAGGAGCGACTAATAGGAGCGACAATGATAATTATTTAATTAATGTTAAGCTTGGGCTAATGCTTATCCAAGGATAAATATTAAATTATTTAAGTGACTTAGATCTAATCTCCATCATTGATCTAAGAAGGCTGAGATTTAATCTTAGCCGTCTATCACTTTGGAGGTTAGGGATTTGGCCCATGGAGAAGTTATAAGTGAACCCATGGGAAAAGATGTAGACACATTCCATTGCTATTGTTGAGAGAGTGGTTTTCGCAAGGAGTAAGAGACTTTAGGATATAAGAGAAGGGAAATGGACTGCAACAATGAAATTTTGGTAGAAAAATTCAGGGAGGCTGAGTCTGGGAGGGAGAGGTCGAATTGCTGAAGAGGAGGGCCAAGATTTCCTGAGGCTGTATGAGAGGAGGCGTTGATTTGCTGGTGAGGGAGGCTAAATTCTCCAAGAGCCAAGTTCTTCCAAGAAGGCCGATTTCTAGTGGGATGAATTCCTTGAGGCTGATTTTCTAGAGGAGTTGATTTCTAGGTTCCAACATCTGTAATTTTTCTTTGTATTCGTTGTGGGTCTAGGC
The DNA here is from genome assembly GCA_000404065.3 of Pinus taeda. Lineage (NCBI taxonomy): Eukaryota > Viridiplantae > Streptophyta > Pinopsida > Pinales > Pinaceae > Pinus > Pinus taeda. Next base: position 96,079 of record APFE030445485.1, on the reverse strand, counting down.
CCTAATTTTCCTAAGTAATATAAAGTTAAGGAAGTTTGTTTTAGGCAGAATTTTCTACTGTAGCGTGATTGATTTCCCTATTTTTATATATGCTACAAATTTAAATTCTGAAAGTTAAAATACTAGTGATTTTATTTTCTAGCAGTTTTCAAATTTTATTAAGAAAATAATTCTGGGTATAAAATAATTATTGAGGTATAAATAAGTCGGATCTGGTATTGGAGATTTAACCAAAACCTAGAGACCCATTCGTAGGACGATTTGGTAATTAGAATCAAAATACATGTCAAACTCTAATTCGAACCCGAATCATGTGACATAGCCTTCCAGGGACTATAGTTGGATGTGTTAGAAAATCAGAAAGGCAGAATTTTTTACTTCTGTTGATAATTACTTGTGATATCTTTGTATTTTTATCATCTTTCTTATGTTCTTTTTAATCTTTGTTTCATCAAGCAATTACCAAAAGCAAAACACGAAGATCAAGGACCCCAGATGTAGGCACTCTGCTAGGGCTAAAATATAGTGGAAAACCCAGTAAAAGACTCTTCCTTTAGTAGATTCAAAATGAGATAGACCAAGACCGTAGACCAACAAACCTTCCTCCTCCACCAAGTTAGCCTTCCAATTAAATTCAACAAAATTCATTACTCTTCTCTTGTCCAACAACTTCAGCCCAACAACAACCTAGAAATTATGGCCCCCAGTAACACAGAATTTCGGCCCCTCCAGCAGCTTAGCAGCTTCACATGTGTGAGAGATAGAGAGAGAATTTCAACTTTTTGTGCTTGATAGAGACGTCCTTCTCCTTCCCTAGCCATTTTCCTTCTTGTCTCTTGAATTTCACACATTTTCTAGCCCCAGAAGATTTAAATCAAACTTGATGAGTGAGTGTTCTGAATGAGGTCGAGTTATTGCCTTTATATAAGAGTTTTTGGCCCTCAATTAGTTCGACTTGGTGGAAGAGGCCTAATTGACCTATTTTACATCAAAATAAATTTCTTTCTTGACAAAGAAAGCCCAAGAAGGGTCTATTACAATATGACATGGACAATGACACTTGACATGAACCCTAGAAGCCTACAATGGAGGCTTTGACCTATAAACAATTGACCCAAACATGAAATCCATGCTTTAATAAGTCAATTTCTTTAATAATAAAATTTCCTTTTCTTTCTTTTGACAAATGTGTTACATCATGACTCAAATACAATTATGAAGACCAACACTAGTTACATTCTTCAACACTCCCTCTTAACTAGGGAGGTATCCATAATTACATATATATAGAGGTACATGGAAGATCTCAAAATGAACTACGAAGAATTATAGAACACTCAGTGCTGTGGACTAGATACCTGGCCAGGGTATTCTATCCAGATGGGACCAAGGGGACTCAAGCTTTAGCCAGTCTAGGTACCATCAGGATTTTAAGCTCTACCACCAACCCAGGTATTTAGGTGCGTACCAAGGTCGGAGCTCCATGACCAATGCCACCCTCCCTCTTTGGGCTCTGGACATCAACACATAGGCTGACCAGATGTCCTCCCAAACATCTTGCCATTAGATGATTCATCTCTCCCTAATAAACTAAATCAAATAAATCCATTTGTCCAAGCATGCTTCCCAAGTGTTCATCCTTATGGAGAAATTTGCTTGTACAAACACAACCCTAATCAATAATAAATTTTCAAATATACATACAAGTAAACACAAACCTTCGGGGTCCTCAATCATCTTGATGCCACTTATATCATCATCCAGTTATCCATATACAATTTGTTTAAAGCTTTCTTTCTTTTTTCAATTCTTTAGCAACACTAAAACAACCTTAGTGCTTTGCAAATCCATTTGTAGTACTTTTGTTCATTCTCCGATTTCATTCTTTCTCCATGGTATTCATTATGATTTGTCATAATATGCCCTCCTTCTCAACGGGGGATATGTATCCTTTCTTCAAACCATGCTCCTCAACATAGGGAGATCAAATCCTTCCTTCTATCGGAGAACCTTTCACAACTTCATTCTTTCTTACAACATCAAGGTCAACTTGATCATCATCATTCATATAGCTTCCTTCATCATGCTTATTATTATCATACGAACATCTTCATCATCTTGAAGATTATGTACCTGAAAAACTTTAATAGCAAGAACAACCAAATATATATATACATAAGCATGAAGTTAACTATATCAAAATCATGTTACCATAATGGAAGCATCAAAGCATTTAAACTTTAGACGTCAAATACCTAAACCTAGTTAGGTTTATAATCAGTAAAAGGTTACATCGAGACTTGAACTTCTTGTTAGGTTGTCATAAACCCTAAACTCCATCTTTGAGACATAAAGCCTTAGACATCAACAATTTAATGAAATAACAATTTAATCATAGTGCTATATATCTAAATATACTTTATGACATACTCTACTAGGGTTTGTTGCAAACCCTAGATTTTATCATCAATGCTAAATTATATCAATAATGGAAAACAATATCATCATGTCCTAAAATATCAATCTCTACTAGGGTTTTGTTACAAACCCTAGTTTTTACAAATTAAGACTTGAGTATCAACAATTAAGTTAGCATACTCGCATATACATATCTAGGATTTCACATCAATATCTACTAGGTAAACACAAGACACAAACATCAATACATCAAAATTAGATATACAACAAATTTGACCAATGAAGGGTTTCGATCAAACAGTGCGAATATACACCTAGGGTTTCATTCCTAGGATCTTACCATTACGAATGTTTTGCTTATAAACCCTAATTCACCAAACCCCAAAGATCTAGGGTTTCAATACATAACTTTGACATTAACAACAAACCCTCAAGAACTAGGGTTTCTATTATAACAATACCAAACCCTAAACATAGGATTTCTAGACTTTATGAACAACCCTAAGAGGACTAGGGTTTCAACATTATTGACATACCCTTAGCATCAAGAGGCCAGGGTTTTGTAGTGAACCCTCAAGGTTAGGGTTTCACAAGAATGATCAAAATGATAATATGACAAGGGTAGATTCAATCTAATGATTAATCACCCTAACAAGAATATTTAAGATTCAAAACCCTAGACATAACAATGTCAATGGTGTAAAGCAAAAATCAAAAGAGACCTTTTCCTATGAAGAGAACCTTGTAACAAAACTTATATTTTAAGACATGCCTTGAATTTGTTCTTTAAAAAACCTTGTAGGACATCAATTCTTGAAGGACTTCCTTTGCAACAGAACTTCTTCCATGCTTCAAGTTTCCTCCATAACCTTTGTGTATTATGCAAATCTTTCCTACCAAGGAAAAGATATAAAGAAAATGTTATTAGCATACAATACAAACAAACCTTGATGTGAGGAGGAAACCAGACATGAAAAGATGAAAACAAAGAACATAATACTTATCTTTTGGTAAAATAGTGGAGGCTCCCTCTTAGTTCAATCTTTTTGAGGGACACCTACAACTTAAAAAATAATTCAAAAATGTTCTAAAACGACATGTTAGACTTGCAAATTTTAGAAATCAAAACACAAAGGAAAACAATTCAAAACTTAAAATAGAAGACTAAGAGGGATATGTGGGAGAGGACTTAGTAGTATAAGTCCTTGACTTTTGATTCTTCAGTCTTGTTTTTCTTAGGTGGAGCTTCATCGATAACATTTGCTTGATCCCTATCTCTCTTCTTATTTCTTGGATTCTCTGAACATTGAATTTCGTAATGACCCATCTTATGACAATTGTAAGTTGTAACATTCAATCTTGGATAGGTCAACCTTCTTCTTTGGTCCCTTGAACTTCTTGAAGGTTCCCTTCTTCTTGTGATGAGAAAAATAGGCATTCGAGGTGTTTTCTTCTTCATCCTCCTCCTTGTTGTTTACTAATGATATTTGTGCTTCTTCTTGATTGCATGCATTCTACATTTGTTCGAATGTTGGAGTATCCTTCCAACTGCGAATTCCTGATGCAAAAGCTACTCCAAGATTTTGGTAGACCTAGAAGAGCAACAATTATGAGCTCCTTTTCTGGTATAATTTCATCTATTGCCTGGAGTTCATCTCTTATTCTGGAGATTCTTACAAAATATGATGAAACAATATTATCTTTCGTCATCGTAACAGTTCTTAGTTCATTCTTGAGGCTTGCTGACCAATGTTCTTAATGGTGAATAATTTAGAGAGAGCCTCATGAATTTCTTGAGTGGAACTTATGTTGGATATGATGGAATTAAGTTGCCCTTTACTCCATCCAGTAGTCGCGACTGATGAGTATGCCAGATTCATGTGGATTCAGATCAGAGCCAGAACATCACTGTCGAGAGACATTTATATCGCAGTTTGTTACTTCCCACCTATCTCGTCTTCCTACGCTATTCACAATAGCTCAGACGGAGACCCTTTTTCAGACCTGTACTCTGACATCACCAGGTTTTTAGCAGTAGGGGATGTCATTCTCACAGGAGACTTCAACGCCCAGACCAAAGACCTCCAGATCCCTATGCATGATAGAACAGAGGATATATTTTGCGCTCGAGGGATTGACCCGATCACGGTCGGCATGCACCGGACATCTGAGGATCACTTGGGACCCACCACAACCTATGGGAAATATTTGTTTCAGTTGGGAGAATCTCATGGGCTAGTAATTCTGAACGGTTTACCTTGTTTCCCATCCTCGCACTTCTTCACCTGCAGACCATTTGGAGGTGGGGCAAGTGTGTTTGACTATGCTATTGCCAACCCGAATATCCTTCCTTACATCAAAAATTTCTTAGTCACCCCCATCCCCCTCGCAGACCACGCCCTCCTCTCATTCTCTCTGCAGTTTGACCTCCAGAACCCTCCCCCTACCCTTCCCCGCAGTCCCCCCCAGAACCACCTTCCGATTTGAGGAAGTGACCCTGATCTCTTCTCCTCTATCCTCAGGCAGACTCTCCCATCGACATCCCAGTTCACCTCCCTCAGCTCCGCCAAGGACAAATACCAGTCCCTCTCACATACAATCTGGAAAGCTGCACTCCAATCCTTCCCCTTCTTTACCCATTTCGTCACCACCACCCGCAAACCGGGAAATTGCCCTATGAACAACTGGTATGACCAGGATTGTAAGTCTATGCATCAGGACCTCCGACACGCCTTTCAGAACTCTTTACCTACATACCCTGACCTCTGCTCAGCCTATCGTCGCCTCCTCCGCCGCAAGAAGCGCCTCTTCATTGCTTATAGGAGACAAGTTCTTTCTACTCTCCTCCTTCGCTCCCCTAAAGATTTCTGGGGAACCATCCTTTCCTGACGCTCTCTTAGCTCTATCGACCTTGATACTGCCTCTATGTTCTCCCGTACCTCCCAACTATATGACATCCCTGGGCAGCCCCTGATTCGGGTCACTTCCCCCCCCCCCACCTCCTGCCACCTCTTCTCCGACAAAGATATCAGGGAAGCAATATGGACAATGAATAGCAGCAAGGCAGCAGACGCAGAAGGCTTCCAGGCAGAATTCTTCAAGCACAGACTTCACCCTCTAGTAGGATATCTGGTGGACCTTTTCAACCAGGTGGTTCGAGATGGATTTCCGGATAGCTGGTCACACTACATTATCTATCCGATCCACAAGTTAGGGCCTACTTCTGATCCCAACAATTACAGAACAATCATGGTTGGGCACACATTCTCCAAGTTATATGCCACAGTACTTCATAGGAAGCTCTCCCACTTTCTTGAGCAGAGACAACTTAGGGCCAAGGGCCAATCTGGTTTCCGTCCACGCCACCAAATGATCGACCACATCCTCACTCTTCAAGCGGTGATCGAGGAGGCCAGGCATCGATCCTCTAAAGTGTACTGCTGCTTCGTAGATTTCTGGAAGGCCTTTGACTCAGTTCCAAGGGAAGATCTTTTCCAGAGGCTAAGGGAGATTGGTATTTCCTCGACTCTCCTGAATGCCATGATGTGTCTCTATGAGGCCATCCTTGGCTGTCTCCGTACAGTAGGAGGATTGTCGAATTTCATCCGAAGCACCATGCCCCCTTTCACCTACTTTATTCGGGATATATATCGATGAGCTTGAGTCCTTCCTCCAAGAGCATATCAAGGATACAGATGGATGCCTTCTCCACTAGGTCCTGATTTTTATCCTCCTCTTTGCTGACGATATTGCTCTCATTGCCTCCTCCCAAGAAGGCCTCCAGAGACAGCTAGATGCACTCGCTACTTTTTGTGACCGGAGGCATCTAACTGTAAACTTGGGTAAGACCAAAGTGATTATCTTCAATGGAGTCAAAAAATCCTCAGATTTCCGCTTCCTATTTAAAGGGGAAGAGATCGAGATTGTCAGCACCTATACATATCTGGGAGTTCAGTTTTCAGGACCTCGCTTCAGCTTGCGACCAGCCCTTCAACCTTGGATCAACAAAGGGTACGACTCCCTAGCACTTCTGGAGAGACAATGTTTCCAACACCACTTCCAGGACATCTCGTCCAAAATGAGCATCATGGACACCTTGATTCGCCCCACAGTGCTTTACGACTCAGAGATTTGGGGTCCCTCTCTTCTAGAGCCAGATTGGGCTTCAGTGGAGCGTGTCCAGACCCTCCTTTTGCGCCGTTTCATCAGATGCAAGCAGACAGTTCCCCAACACATCATTCTAGCTGAGTTCGGGGCTCAGCCTTTCCGTTTAGAGGTAATTTTCAGGTTAGTGTCCCTCCCACACAGACTCCGAGGATTGGCAGACACGAGGAAGGGTCGTGATAGATACCCGTATTTAGCATATTGCTCCTCCGAGCACATCGCCCGCATGCAGACAGGCCGATCCAAATGTTGGTACATTGGGGTGATAGATATTCTGAAGGCCTTAGGAATTCATATTGACCACCTCCCTCCTTTTCAGTACTCTTTGAATGCTCCCGGCCATCTTCTTCCCAATCAGCAAGAGCTGAATAAAATCATTAAGGATGATATTTACAGACGATACATTTAGACTAGATGGATCAATCCTCCCAATGGGCTGCGCCCAAAAATGGCCTTCTACGCGGAGCACTGCCTGGAGATCAAGGACGGGCTCGTCATCAGACCTCAGTACACGCTCCAGCATTGGATGCATGCCCTTAGAAACCCCCTCGGGCAGTTTAGAGTCGGTTCTCACAGACTCCGGGTGGAAACAGATCACCACATCGATAGGGCAGACATGATCTGCCAACTCTGTCATTTACAGGAGATAGAAACAGAAACACATTTCATCTTCGGATGCCCTGCATACTACGAGATCCGAGGCCCTTTTAATTGTCTCTTCAGGTCTTCTCAGACCTTGTCCAGCTTCCTCAGATATGTTGATCCGAGATGCCTAGCACTTTACCTCCAGGAGGCTTTCAGATTTCAGGCCCGTTTTCTCCAGCCTTCTACCAGACTAGACACTACGCAGAAGATCACAGACTTCTTTAGGGCGCTACCCTCAGCACGGGGCACCAAAAGAAACATGGACCATCCCACTGATACCAAAAACAGATCAGTGTGGTCCCAAAGGGGCCGACCCACCAGACTGCAGCAACGCCCCAGGATTAGTTCCACCCCAGGGAGGCGCCGTAGAACTTCCAGGCGACATCATCGACAGCGCAGCGTATCTACAAGACAACAGACTTTGACAAACTTCCCTCAGTTTCCTTCTCTCGACCTCGGATGTTAGGAGTAGGGAATAGTCAGGGGATCCTCCCCCCCTCTCTTCGTCCTCTTCTTCTTCTCTTTCATCTCTGCCTCATCGCAGCGCTCTGCTTCGAAGCTGAGAGCTCCTTGCTACTTCATTTACATTTTAGATGTATTTCCTGCTTTTAAAGAAATGTTAAAGGGGACCGTTTGGTCCACCGACTTGCATAATGTAATCATTGTAACCGACAGTCCCGTTGACCTACTATGGTCATTTGTTGGACATTAATAAAATTATCTTATCTTATCTTATCTAAACTTCTCTTTCTCTGCTTCATCTGTCGGTTTTTTGACTTTCCCTAGAACAAGAGTCAACACTTTGTGCTTTTTGAGGATAAGATTTATCCTCTTTTTCGCTGCCCTGTAGTTGGAGGCTCCTTCTAGTTTGTTTTCTGCCTTCATTGAGTTTGTCATATTGATATCTTCTACTCCTTGTGACCTTGCCTTGAAACTCCTCTTTGTTGAGAAATCTAGGGCAATGATATTAGGTGATTTCTCTTCTATTAGTAACTTCTTGTGATTGCTTTTACTTCTTTAGATTAGGATCTTCTTTTACTTAGGTTATTAGTGTTTTGCTTCATCAAACAACTACCAATGCATAAACCATAAAGAGACAAGAGACACAAAATATAGGCTGCTAGGCAAGGCTAAAACCTTTTTCTTTGAGAGGGAAACCCGCACAAATTCTTCTTATAGAGATTCCAACTGACGAATACCAAGACCAAGACCCATGACCTATTTTCGCTTCCAAGACCAAGACACAAAACCTCTTTGATAAGATTCTTCTTGCTTTTTGTTATGAATATAATTCATAACAATTAAATAAATAAAATAAATGTAAATACTAAATAATCAAATATTGATTATGTTAAGTAGTCATTGAGTTAAGTGAAAAGGCATGTCTAAAAGATATGCCCGGTCACGAAAGGACACCTGCTTAGGTATATATAGGCAGGTCTTCATTGTAACATTCATCACTTGTACATTTTTATATAAAATAAATTATTATTTCAAATATCTCTTGTGTATTTTTATATTCAAGTCTACAAGCTATCAGTTTTGATGCTTCAGTGATATCAGAGCCATGGCGCACAATATAACCATGTGCCATTACGTTCACGTCCTAAATGCGTTGAACAATTTAGTAAAATTCAAGAAGCATTTCAGCGTTTAGAGAAATCATTTGCAAAAGTTAAAGAATGTCGAAAGGAAATCGATAATAAGGAAAATGATCTAGATGAGGATTCAAATAAAGCTAATCTTGATGTGAATGAGGATGATCTAGATCAAGATAATGATTTCGATGAAGCTGATATAGATCAAGAAGATTATAATGTTGAAAATCCAGATGAAGTTGATCTTGATGTGGATGAGAATGATATAAATTAGGATGATGATCCAGATGAAAATGATGTCGATGAAGATTATGTAGATCAAGATGATGATCCAGATGAAGATGATGTGGATGAGGACTATCTTGAGAAACAAGAAGATGAACAATATCTTAACAAAAAGGAAGTTACTTTGAGCTGCACTTTAAGCTTTCGTCAACAAGCATTTTATCGAGCCATCAGGAATAAGATCTCCATGGCTGAATTATTTGATAGCATTCAAGCTCGTTCTAGCAAGAACAATGTTTGTAACCTCGTCAACATTGTTATGCAACTGAGAAAGGTATGCAATCATCCGGATCTATTTGAAAGAAATGAAGGCCACACATTCTTACATTTTGCACAAATTCCAAACTCTCTTTTACTGCCTACTTTTTGTGAACTAGAAGAAATACACTGTGCTGGAAGTCAAAGACCTATCTCATACAATGTTCCCAAGTTGATTTATAGAGAGGGTACTCTAAGCTTGTCTACGTTCAGTAGTAGATCAGCTCAAGGGTTTCGACATAAATGGTTGGACAGGTTGTTGAATGTGTTTTCTACGCAGTATGTTCATGAATCGAGTTTTCCACAACAAGCAGATTCTTTTGGATCTGTTTCACCTGTTAAAAGTGGTACATTTGGCTTTTCTCACATGATTGGCCTGTCACCAGGGGAGGTGGCTTTTGTCGCTAAAGCTTCATATGTGGAACAATTGTTGTTTTCTTGCACAACACAAGATCGACAAAAAATAAATGAAATCATTGAAGAGTTTCTGGAAAGTGAGGAAGACAGAGGATATTAAGCTCTGTTGCCCCTGCATTATTCACTGTACTGCTACCTTACCTCGCACTGTACTTGCTGCTTCACCTCGCACTACAGCGCTGCCTTATCTCGCACTGTACTGTTGCCTCATGCTTCAGATTACGCACTTTCTACTTCAGTACTTACCTTGCACTGTACCCTTACCATAGCTTATCCTCACACTGTAATCTTGTCTGAATTGCAAACCCCTTAAACTCTTGTTTGAAAATCTGCCTGTAACTGAAATTCAGATGGCTTTATTTATAGTGGTTTGCCATCGAAATAAGCTGACCTGAAGAAGGTAAGCCAACATTACTGTAAGGAGGAGATAATTAATTTCATTTGAATCCAACTTGAAGAAGGATGACTTGTGCTTGTAATGGAGAGCTACTTACACTTATCTAATGACTCATACAAATTATAACATACCCAAGAAGGGTCCTTCATACATGACATAGACTCAATTAGACTTTTATGACTAGATGACTCAATCCTAAAGGCTCACAATGGGAGCCATCACTAAAAATAAAATTCCTTGCTCATGAAACCCATGAGACAAGCGTTACAATAATAATTTTATTTTTCTTCTTTTCATCAATTACATAAAATCACAATTACACGTCATTATGAAGACCGAACCTAGATACTTTTCAACACTTTTCTTATTTGTTATAATTGGCAACTAGGGCCAAACTCCATGTGGTTCATCTTATTTATGGCAGCTGATATTTTTCTTGGATTCCTCTCATCGAGAGGCCTAGGATTGATCTAAAGATCATCTGATTCCGATAAGTATTCATGGAGAAATGAATTTGTTTGTGTTATGGGAAAATTCGTCAAGGTCGGGCAACAACCAAATAACCCCCATTTGTGCTCAACGTTTAGTATAAAAGGAGGTGGCTTGATAGTCATTTAGACACACACTTCACTCTTGGTTTATCTCCACTTGTTTTGGGTTTTAGTGGCAAGAGAAATCTAAGATGATGAAGCCCTCGACGCAGTAGGAAAGGAGATGTTTTGGCCACAGTCAAGAAGGGGTATGTACGCTGTCCTAAATAGAGTTATGATGCCCTAACCGCAGTCCAGTCTAGGAATAAAAGCCGCTGTCTAAGTTGTGCACTAATCCGCAATCAAGGAAGGGCTTAAACTGCCCTAAACGCAGTTTTAAAGGAAGGGTTATAGCCCAGCTTTGGAGGAGCCATAGTTGATGTAAAACGTGCCCTAGACGCAGTGTATACATAGCTGAATGCAGACAAGATAGAGACCTAAACGCAGACCTAAACACAGTCACCTTAATGTTGTTCTAGGCCGCATTTTGTGGAGGGTTTCATGTGCTATAAACTTCTGTGAGAGGGGATCCAAATGGTTCCTTGTATGCAGTCTCATGACTGCCCTAGTCGCAGGAAAAGAGAAGGTTATAGGTGCCCTTGACGTGGTCCATTAGAAGGACTGTTTAGGTGGTTTGCTATATCAAGGAGGATTGTTATCATGCAACATGGAGGGTAGCATCTCATTGGAGGACAACTGCAGTCATTAGGAGCAATTCTAGGCTAGTTTTGATGGGTTGTTAGGGACTGTGGTTAGTACCCTAACCAGTCCCAGAATTGCAGCATTGCAACATGTTCAAGACTTGACATTTCTATAGGCTAAATGCTGTTGCGTTAATAATGATTGGACACTATCTGGGATAAGTTTGCTACAAGGGTTGCTATGTGCTAGGCCACAAGCCATAGCAGCATAGCAAGGGCTGCTAAGGGCAGTCAAGGGTGTGCAACACAAGTGTATCAAAGTGCAACACTATGATAATGAATGCTGCAATGAGATGCAACATGATGGGCACAATAAGGTACAACGTGATGATGCAGCACCAAAAGGTGTAACATGATGATATGGTGCAACAGTATGATGTGTACAACATGATGATATGGTGCAGCAGTATGATGTGTGCAGCGTGATGATATGGTACAGTACTATGATGTGTGCAACATGGTAATGAGGTCTAGCGTGATGATTGGGTGTAGCACAGGGAGGTGCAGCACAGTGAGGAGCAACATGGTGATGGAGTCACCTTGGATTAGTGAAAGCAGTATGCCTTCTACTCAGCGTAGATCAGCTACCTCATATGCTATCTTCTTAGAGAAGATCTTTGCTTTTATTTAAATAAGTCAAAAGGTTGACCTCTGATGTATATGTACTATCTCTCTCCCTTTACTGAACTATTGAAGAACATATAAGAAGAATTGATCAAGGATTTCCCCACATTAGGGTTTGTCCTTGGCTAGTGCCACATCTTGTGTCCTCTTGTCTTGGCTTGTCTTCTGCGATTTATGTTTATGTACTATCTGCATTTTACTATCATGCTAAATGTGATTGCTAATCTGGAATTGATATTGAGCTAATATGGAAATTTGAAGTAAATTTGCTATCAACATAGAACATACCTAAAATTAACATTATTCCTTTCAATAGATCTTCAGGCTGCCTTTTTCTTCCTTCTTCACCTTTTCTCTAATACCATGTCAGAAAATTGGAAAAGCAAAAATATTTTCTTTTGTTGATAATTACTTGTGATATCTTTGTATTCTTATTATCTTTCTTATGTTCTTCTTTTATTTTTGTTTCATCAAACAATTACCAAAAGCAAAACACGAAGATCAAGGACACCAAATGTAGGCACTCTGCAAGGGCTAAAACCCCTCTATAGGGGAAAACCCAATCAAAAACTCTTTCTTCATTAGATTCAAATTGAGATAGACCAAGACCTTAGACCAACAAACCTTCCTCCTCCACCCAGTGAGACTTCCAATTAAATTCAGCCAAATCTAGTAGTCTACTCTTGTCCAACAACTTTAGCCCAACAACAACCCAGAAATTTCGGTTCCCAGTAACACAGAATTTCGGCCCAGCTTCAGCACTGCAGTTTTGGGCCCTCTAGCAGCTCAACAGCTTCACACGTGTGTGCGTGCATGCGCAAGAGAGAGAGAGAGAGAGTTTCAATTTCTTGTGCTTGATAGAGACCTCCTTCTCCTTCACTAGCCTTTTTCCTTCTTGCCCCTTGAATTTCGCACATTTTCTGGCCCGAAACGATTTAGATTGAACTTGATGAGTGAGTGTTCCAAATGAGGTCAAGTTGTTGCCTTTATATAGGAGTTTCTGCCCCTCAGTTACGCTGACTTGTCCAGTGCGAGGCTGACTTGGTGGAGGAGGCTTAATTGACCTATTTTACATTAAAATAAATTTCTTTCTTGACAAATAAAGCCCAAGAAGGGTCTGCTACAATATGACATGGACAAGGACACTTGACATAAACCCTAGAAGCCTACAATGGAGGCTTTGATCTATAAACAATTGACCCAAGCATGAAGCCCATGCTTTAATAAGTCAATTTCTTTAACAATAAAATTTCCTTTTCTTTCTTTTGACAAATGTGTTACATCATGACTCAAATACAATTATGAAGACCGACACTAGTTGCATTCTTCAACAGGATGCACCCTCCAACCGGTCTTCAAATTTGAACTTGGTTGCAGCCATCCTTCCAAACCAAATACTTGACGAAACAAAACTTTTACTGCAGAAAATTTATCTGCTGTAAACCTGTGTGAAAATCTAATCCTCCACTTCTCTCAGAGTTTTATTGCTCTGATACCATGTTATATTTCTTTGAATAGCAGATCTGATTTATATCTCAAGCAATTTTGTATGTCCCAGAAATTTGTTTAACCTAGTAGATTATTTTTGAAATTGCTGAACAAAAATATATTGGTATTTTAACAATAAAATTGACAGGAGAAGCACAAGTAGAAAATCACTCACACAGCTTAAATTATAAACCCTCCAATTTATTCTTCACTTATATTTCTTAGAGTAAATAAGGGCTCCCTTATAGGGGAATGGCCCACAACGAATTACAGAATTCTTACAACAAATAAAACCTGGAAAACTTGGCTTCCTGAAAAATTTGATCTGCACCTTTTGCTGGTTGCTCCTCACTCTTGCAGCCCTCCAGAAATTGGCCTCTACATGCTGTGTCAGGCAGCATTTGTTCTTTGAAAATCTTATTTTTTGTTTTGTATCATTGTCTTCCATCCCCTAACCCTAGGTTTTCTTTGATTCAAATTTTCAGTTGCTGTAGTCTCTGCTACCTGCTGTCCAGTGTTCTCTTTCTAGCTTCTCATCTCTGGTTCTCTTATGGTTGTTGTCAACTTTCATTGAGAGTTCCCATGACTAATTTTATTAATTGCATCAATTGTTGTCATGGCCAGCCTAGGGTCATGCTGGGTCTAGTTGTGTCATACTGAAGAATCATCGAATCCGGTGCAAGGTGATCCAAAGTCCTTGGTGTAGGAGGTATTCTGGAACATGTCTCATCTGCTGCTGCTAGAAAGCTTAAGAGTCTCAATGCTTCACCTATTTGTGTGAACATACTTCTTTAAGGGCTTGGGTACCTGTGGAGGAGGTGCCGAAGACCTGGGCTGCTGAATAACCTGACAACCACAACAACGATTCTAGTGAAAGCAACCAATCATGAGGGACAAAGATCATTATTGCATCTAAGTGAACCAAACTTGGATGTCATGGGCTATTTAATAGCTCAAATAAGGACCCCCTTCCAAAATTAGGACCCTGAAATTGAAATGGTGTTTTCTCCCTAGGTAAGAGTGGCTAAAGGTCAAGCCTATTAGGTGTTTCGAGTCCCTAAGGGGAAGTAACATTTCCTTAGTCTACCCTTCAATTGATAGGTGTTAGTGAATATAATGATAATAACGGAGGGGATAAGGCTTCATGGCCAAGTGCCATGGTCAAAGGGATCCACTGATGGGGGTGTTTGCACCTTGAGTGTATAGATGTGAGGAGGGAGCATTCGTAGATGCATGAGTTATGAACTTGGCCTTTGTTTTTCCACACCTCTCGTATGCCTTTTACTTATTCTTGATTTTTCTTTGTATTGCTGACTAGAGCTCAAGAGTTCGAGCTTGCTTTGAAGTTTGAATGATATGGCAGGTTTATTGCCGCTTAATGATGAGTTAGTTTATAGCTCATCGAGGTGGGGACATGCAAGGGTTCCTTCTTTTGATGTAATAGATCAACATGTGCTCGGGAGTTGGGTGATGGCGATAATGAGTGAGGTAGAGCTCATGCTAGGCCTTTTCCCACGTGCTAAATTTTATGTCCTTTGCTATCTTTCACATTTTGATTTTTCTTCCTTTAATTTTGTTGTGGCCATGATATGCTCTTTCTATTTCTTTTAGCTGCATAAACCTCCTAGGGTGAGGTTTTCGGGCCTCGTCTAGGTATATGGACATATGGGGTGCCAAATCCGAAAAAACTCATGACATGTTGATCCCATAGAATGGAGGTGAGATAAGGGCTTATAATGTGAGATCGAAAGCGTTAAGTATGACTTAGGGATAGATGGAACTGCGCTATCTCATTTAGGGCTTGCCAAGTAGTGCCCCTCCTATACCCTTTGGGCCATTAAGGGAGATCCCATTGAATTAGGATTAAAGATTAACCCCCCATTTAAGGTGAGAGAACAAAGTCATGATAAATACCCATCATTCTTCAAGATCACTCCAAAATCCATATCAAATGCCCAAAAACAAACAAGTATAAGCATCCGATTGGAAAATGATCAAAGTACCTTTTGAGTGGAAGCCCACCTTCGTCCATGTGTTGATGCCATTGGTGAGAAGCAAATGGCTAATGCAAGTCGCAGAGATATAGGGCATATCATTAGCTAGTGGTGGCTTTTAGGGCTTGTTGGCTGTATGGATGTCTTGTTGGCTATCAAGAATAGGAGAAAATTTTTCTCCTATTGGGTTACCCATTTTAGTGGGTAACATCTAGCTCCAACTCGGGGACATGAGCTCACCATAGAGTGCATGATCCATATGCTCGAATGGAGAGTTGATGAGATTTCTAGCAATCCTTGGGCCCATAGACCTGTAACATACACATTGCAATCAACTTGTTTGGGAGCATGTGCACTGGGTGTAGGGTATCATCGAAGATAAAGTCTATTCTAAATGTAATCTATTCTAGCATGAAACATGAAATGAAATGCAGGTTGTTAGGATGCTTACAAAATATGCAATGCAACTAACTAACCTATGCTAGTGTACAATGCATGACCTAAGTATAGTCATATAACCAATGTGACTATATCATTTGATCAGTGTCACACCTCTTGTCCCTATGGTTAATCATGGGATAAAACCAAGAATAATTACAATAATTATAATACTCATGTGTCAAATCACAAGGGTGAGAGGTGGGAAAATAAGTAGACCATCGATCATAAGAGGAGTTATAGATGAAGAGGCAAAAGAGGAATCCAATTTGCACCACTGTATCCTTTCTTGAAGCTTGAAAATGGAGAAATCAATGATCAGGCTCAAGAATTTTCACTCAAGAGCTTTCTCAGGGATACAATTGTCCCCAATGTCCTTAGGGAAATGGTGCGAGTAGCAAGATGGTTGGAAGATAAGATTTTGACACCTAGGCCACTTGTCACAACAATTAAATGCTGGTTCATGTTCAAAATTTATGCACCCTGAATATGATTGAGGGATGACAATATGAAGATCTAAGGATGGCTCAAATACATCAATAAGCATGTCTTCTTGATTATATGGAGTGTAAGGCAATACAAGGCCATTTTAACATCATCATCAGTGTCATAGATTGGATCCTTGTCAAAATGATAACTACCCATTTCCCACTTCACTTCTTCTATATGCAGGAAATCACAAATGTTAACCTCCAGCTTTTCAAGGTCTTTAGGAAGTGCACCATTAAACTTAACATCCATAAAAGGATGGAGCTTGCCTCAACTTCACTTGCCAAAGTGTCTTCAAAGGGATGAAATTCTCTTTGGAGGGCAATGTCCAAACTTCGTAAGGCATCTTCACGAGTTTGAAATCTTGTCCCCTTATAATTTAGAAATCTTTCAATCAAGATTGTGATAGAGGGAATGCTTCTATGTTTGCATGGATCGACTAGTGAGTCCTAATGCTTTTGTCCAATAGAGACAATGAATAACTTTATGAGAGTGTCATGATGAACCACATTGACCTCTGAAACGTATTTCATGAACTTTGCTATGTGATCAATTGCTGAAGATGGATCACCATCAGATATTGGGATATTCATCATAGTCCTTCCATTCCAATGATTTGAATATCTAGAAATGCCAGTGATATCTGATGCAGGGAATAACACATGCAAATCTTGAGAAATCATTTTGTTGAGATTTAAACATCAACCACATTGAAGTTGCCAGGGTGGATTCAAAATGCCTTGAAAGATGCTTGCTTCACCTTACGAGCACTAAAACTTTTAAGCTCAATGAAGAACTTGGGTTTTGTTCTTCTAATGGAGTCGCCAAATGAGCAGATGTATCCTTATCTATGGAATAAGCTCAATCAAGGAAATGAAGCTAATACTTTAGATAACGAGGAGGTGGACTCATATCCTCCCTGGCAACGACACCAAAAATATCGCCTCAAAATCTAGCAGGTCTTGTAGAAGGGTACTCTACAAGACAAGCACTAGACCAAGTGACAACAATGAGGTGTGGCTCACTGTAACCACACCCACTACCCCTGCCTTTTATGGACTTTCACCAATGAGAGGCTTCCCATTTAAACGTCACCTATGAAAGATAGCTAGGTTCAAGAAACAGTGTGACAAATGGCTTATATAGGACGACTCTTCCTACGGACAAGGCTTAATCAAGCTAAGAGAGGCAACTCACATCCTCTAGTAAGATCAAGGAAAGGCACAATTGACCTAGGGCTCGTGGTACAACAAGGCAAATGGGATGCCCTAATGTCAATATGCCAAGAAAAGGTTTCCAACAATAAATATTTGCAAGTGAATGACATATGAAACCTTAAAAAAGTCCTCAAGTTGAAGCTTAGCAAATCTAGGGTTTTTCTTGGGCAAACTCATGTAGGGGAAGAGAATTAGAGCTTGAAATGGAAAGAATGGCTGCTAAGGGAGGTTGATTTTGAGGCAACTTTCTCTTCCCTTAATGTTGAATCCTTTCACTATTGAAAAACCAAGCACAAGAGAATTTTTGAACTACTGATAATTATTTGTGGGAGTGTTAGATCTTCTTTCAATTTATTTCAATTCACCAAGTAATTACACTTCAAAAAGTTATTCAAATAGTAAGGAGAAAGAAGTGATCACAATGCACAATAACAAGAGACACTAGAATTAGGTCAAAGACAAGGACAAAACCCCACAAGGGGAAAACCTAACCAAATCTTCATTAGAGAGATCTCTCAATAATACATCAAGATAAGGACTATATTGACCCAAGAATGCTTCCACAAGTGTTAAGTCTCCACAACTGTAGGTTCAACATGGTTACAAATCAGAGGTTGAGCCTCTCTTCATACCACAAGAAAGATTACTGGAATGTACCCTTCCTTGAGCTCAGACTTCAACAAATGAATAGATCTCAGACGGATAAGAGAGAAACAATTCAAATCACAGTCAAGAGAAGGACTTAGACCTTCTTAACGTACCTCAGACTTATGCCACAGATCTCAGACCAATTGATACAACCTCAGATCAAGACCATAGGCTTCTGATCATGCCACCAAAGAAACTTGGATCTATGCCATAGTCTTGGGATTAGTGCCACATAGCTTGGATTAAGCCACCACAAAACTCAAATCTATGCCACAGACCTTGGATTAGGCCACAGAGCTTCAATCAAGCGACCACAAAAATCAGATCTATGCCATAGACTTTGGATTAGTGCCACAAAGCTTAGATCAAGCTACCACAAAACTCAGATCTATCCCACAAACTTCAGAAAAGATGAATTAGACCTCAGCGAGAGAGAGAAACGAGACTCCTCGCTTGAGTAAACTTCTTGTTACTCCTTAGAAGACCTTCGCCTGATAGGATTGAGTAGATAAGATTTGCAAGGAGAGTGAGTAGGCCTCTATATATAGTCATCAAAGTGATCTGAATGGATGTGAAAGAGGGCAAGCTCACTTGACCATCTAGAAGGGTCAACTTGCACTTGTGGAGCCTTCGTAAATTACAAAATGATAATAATAATTTTCCTTATATAAAAATATAATTTTTCTTCTTTCAATGCCATGTAAAGTATGGGTTACAAAATTTATTTTGACCATGGAGAACATGCTAGAAGGAAATAATAATTCATTTTTCAAGATACAATGAAAATAAATATTTCATGAAGACCGACCATAGCTACATTTTCAACACTCCCTCTTAGCTAGGGAGGCATTCATAGTCATAGTCAAGATGTAATCAAATTTGAAAGGTTCTCTAAGAAAGGAACAAGATTAGATCATCATTACCAACATCTAACAACCAGTACTAAATCACCATGGTACTATCCATGCATGCTCTCCCCAAGAGACAACAATCATACAATGTGTCATATCATGGTACCATGTCTTAAATCAATTTGACCAGTACTGTAGAACTAGATTCCAGTCAAGTCCATGCATGATATCAATAGGCTCCCTCTTAAGACGAGGTCAAAGCTAGATGTTGAGAGGCTTCGACCAGGTAGCCTTTGAATCCAATTTCCTATACAGGTCACTGTACTAGACTTAGGAACTATAGCCCTATCCAGGTCACAGTAGAAGACATAGGAAATGTCCATCTTCCTAATCAGGTCAAAGTACTTGACACAGGTATGTTAAGCCCTATACATGTCAAAGCACATGGCACAGGAAGGTGCTCATCTTTCTATTCAGAGCAGTGTACTTGACACAGGGATGTTAAGCCCTATACAAGTCAAAGTTCAAAACAAAGAAAGATGCTCACAGGACCATTGTCCCTATACAGTTCAGTGTACAAGACTCATGGAAAATGAATGTCCACGATGCCGATCATTCTAACAGACCATTCCATCTATAGAGGTGACGTTGACACAAAGGCTACAACCCTATACAGGTTAGTGTGACACAGGAAGAATAACATGATCCAAGAAGATCACTGCTCCCTCTCAGCTAGAGCTTCATTGCTCCCTTCTGCACCATGTCACGAATATAGTGATACCTGATGCCAACATGTTTTGTCTTGCCATGGAACTCTGGATTCTTTGACAATGTCTTCAACTTTGATTATCACATAATATTACAGTGGCTTCCAGCATCTGATCAAATAAACCAGCAAGCATTTTCCTAAGCCAAATTGCTTCTTGAGACACAACAAATGCTACCATGTATTCAACTTCAGCATAACTGAGTGCCATAGAAGATTGTTTTTTGCTCATCCAAGAAACGATTGCTGAGCCCATACTGAAACATTCAACAATAGTACTTTTTCCCTCATTAGGACTTCCAGCCCAGTCATAGTCAGAGAATCCCTGCAACCTGATTTCCTCACCAGCAACATACTTCAGACAGTAATCAACAATACCACAAAGATATTTGAGCACATGCTTTGTTGCTACCCAATGATCATGTTTGGGTTCCATCTGAAATTGAGTCAAAGTATTTACTTCAAAGTAGATGTCTGGTCGAGTATGGACTAAGTACATTAATGAATCAATCAGCTGCTTGTACATGGATGGATCAATATGGTGAGAGTCAGACTCTCTGACCTTCTTGATATTTGGGATCATGGGAGTTGTCATGGGCTTGCATTATTGTTGGAAAATGTAACTAGGTTCGGTCTTCATTATTGTATTTGAAGTCAAAATGTAATATATTTGTCAAAAGAAAGTGAAAAGAATTTTATCGAATTGACTTATTAAAGCATGAGTTTCATGCTTGGGTCAATTATAGGTCAAGCCTCCATTGTAGGCTTTAGGTTGTTGTCAAAGTCATTTATTGTGTGGTCAAAGGCTCCTCCATTAAGTCATCCTCTTCAACAAAATTCATCACTCAGCCTATTCATCAAAGTCTTCAAGTTGGCTTCCCTCAATATATTCATGTCGGCATAATATAAGGACACATCTCTTCATATAGTCATGTCGACCTAATTTCAAGGGGAAATAACTATATAAAGGAGTATGGACTTCACATAAATGACAGTCAAGTAAGTTCGGATAAAATTTCAGAGATAGAATTTCGGTACTACTACATGATAGGAGTTTAGATAGATCACATAGATGATCACAATAACGAAGATTTCGGGTGAATCTCAAAGGAAAGGTCTCACTGTCTCACAGTCTCGGTGCTATCTCACAGTCAAGATCTTGGTGCTATCTCACAATCAAGATCTCGGTGTTGTCTAAAGGACAAGGTCTCGGTGAAATCTCAGGGAGAAGGTTTCGGTGCTTTCTCAGGAGAACATTTCGGTGCCATCACATTGTGACAGTAAAGGTTTCAATATCTCCACAGAGATAAGATCTCGATATCATGACAATGATGATGTTTTGGTGGAATCACAGTGGGGAGATCTCAGTGTCATGACAAGGATAAGCATGATGTCTCAGTGACAATGACAGGTATTCAATGCAATCGCAGTGAAAGGAAGATCAAAAATGACTTGATGGAGGAGTCTGGAGTCTGGATTGTAAGGGTCCTGGTTGTCTCATTTGTTGAATCTACTGAAGGAAGAATTTGTGACTGGGTTTTCCCCTCGAGGGGGGTTTTGCCCTGGCAGCGTGCCTACATCTTGTGTTCTCTTCTATTTGTTGCTTGGCATTAATCTTGATGATTAGAAAATATAAATCAAAAGAACTAATAATAATAACAAAAACATCACAAGATAATGTCATAATAAGGAAAATCGTTTAACTGCCATCTCTATCGATTTTCCAACATGGTATCAGAGCTATGGTCATGGTCAAAGGCAGTTTGAAGAAGGGCAGTTCTGGGCTAATGAAACTAAGATTACAGTAAACATATTAAAGACACCTAGAAGGAGGAGGTTCGAATGTCTCAATGAAAATAAGTTCGGTGTAAATATCAACAAGCAATTCGAGTATAACTGTAATACATTTCAGTAAGAGGCAATTCAGATCATTTCAGGATAGGTTCGTAGAACTTCAGTTCAGAGATATAATTCCGCTCCACAGGACAGTGATATAATTCTTAATATCAAGTGAACTTCGGATAAACTGCAGTAAGGAAATTCGTAGAAGTCTTAAAGATTGGGAATTAGTTTGGTGTATATCACAGTAAGGAAGCTCGAAGGGAGCTCGATATTATTGCAATAAGGTTGCATCAGAACTGAAAGGGAACCAAACTATATTATGACTGCATACGACCATAGAAAAGGAAGAACTTAGTTATTTTTATATTGAGACTATAGAATCGAAAGACTGAAATATGTCTCGGCTAATAGAGGACCAAATTAATGATGCCACTACAGAACTAATTGAAGTCAGGTTATGTCTCTGATAGAAGCCGAGTTATGATTGAAGTTTGATAAAAATAATACCACAGATGTCACTGCGGAATCGGATTCTGAGCTAAGTAAGGATGCCACAAAAATCAAATAAGTATTCCTTATCCACAAGTCTAATGATCTATCTAATTAGAGGTACGTAAATACAAGGTACATTTTTCGATTTGTAATCTTAGATGGGCCTAGTTTATAGGTAGTCTAGGATAAAATAATGTAATACCTAGGTGACATACAAGAACTTTAATCCTAATAAGTAGTCTAGGATTTCGAGCAAAAGTCCTTGATTATAAGAAGAAATAACTGTTCGTAAGATTCCATCCTCCATGGTTACATTGTAGACCTAACTTGAGAAAAATTAAATTATTCTCTTGGTGTCACATGTTTTGTTTGAAAGCATGCTTTACAGGTGTAGAAGATCGTGGCTTACACTTCAAGGAATTCCTACAAGGTTTGTCAAGGAAAAAAGGTATGCCTTAAACTATAAATCATTGATCCCTTCATATTAAAGGTTTATTCATTTGATATTCTATTACTAACATTGTTATGTCTAGCTATATTGAATCATAATGATTCTTGTTTTGGGTGATTCATCATTGATAAATCTACCCTCTTTACATCCTTAATTGTTCTTATAGAACCCTTGATAGGTTCTCTGGAAAAACCCTAACCTAAGGGTATGTTGACAATGAATGAAACCTTAACCTTCTTAGGGTTATTGATAAAGTCTAAAGAAATTGTTATTATGTTTAATGTATTGATGATGTCGTGTTTGGGGTTTTGGTAGGATCATGAAACAAAAAACCTTAACTTGTTAGGGTTGAATTGGTGATGTTTGAAATCTCAAACCTTTGAAGTATTGGTGTAGTAGGGTTTGCTTTGCTATGTTAGAAAACCCTAGATCTTTAGGGTTTGGTTGGGTCTATAAGCAATACTCTTATCATGTCTTTAAAGTTGAATCCTAGGAATGAAACCCTAGGTGTATATGTGTCCATGTGATCAAAACCCTAGCCTGGTCTATGTCGGTATATGTCTAACATATTAAATTTGCCTGACATATGATATGCTGATGAATTCCTAGATATATGTGTTGACCTAAGTGTTAATGGTCATGAGTCCTAAGGTTTTGGAAATAAGCCCTAGTCAAAGTTTGATGGTCTAGGATGATGTTGTTTGGAAAATCTAGGGTCTTGCAACTAAACCCTAGTAGTAGTTAAATTTTATAAGTATGTGTGAAAGACAATCTGGAATCTCTAAATCTACAAAGTGATTGTTGAGATTGTGTAGATGAGAAAGATCTAGGGTGAATATCAAACCCTAGTAGATGCTAGTCATGATGATGACTAAGCTATGATTGGTCTTGATTGATTAAATCTTTTGTATGAAATCTAGGATTTGTATGAAACCTTAGTGGGAAGTCTAACATATGAATTTTGAAAGTTGTTAGATGCCTTGTAGATCTATATTTATTTGAATTGTTTCTAGGGTTTGCTATATGTTGTAGTAGGGTATGTCATACCTTTGGAAGAAACATTGAAACGCTAGATGTAATGAAAGTTGTTATAAAGTAGTCTAGGGTTATGACAAAGTCCCTAGAAAAATGTTGAAGAGTATGTGTCTCTTGTTTATAAATAAGTTTGGTTATCTAATATATAAAGCTGAAATGCTTCCATAATTTTGATATGGCTAAGTTCATGCTTCTATAGATTTGGTTGTACTTGCTATCTAAGTTGTGCAGGTACACAATCTTCAATATGGTGAAGATGTTCATTTATAAGCATGATGTGGATGATGACAACTCTGATGAAATGGTTGGAAGCCACAAAAGATTCTCCGATGTCAAAGTAAAGAAGCCGATCTCCCTGAGTTTAGAGGGAGCTTGGATAAAAGAAAACTCCCTGAGTTAAGAGGGAGCCTAGATAAAGGAAGTCTCCCTAGTTAAGAGGGAGAGCATAGTCTTGATTGGAGAATAAAGGATATGTTGCTGCATGTGAATTAGGAAAGGAAAAGTGTATGATTGAGGAATCTTTTGTCAAAGATTCAGTTGATAGTCCTACTATGTTGAGGAGCAACATTAGTTGTCTGAAAGACCCCGAAGGTTTATATTTGATTATGTACATGTGAAAGTATATTATTGATTGGGGTTGTGTTTGTACAGGTAAATCTCTCAAAGGTTTGATAACATGCTGGTTCAAGATATCCTTGATCTGCTGGATCAAGGTGTGTTGAGGCTTTGTGAGTGAAGCATTGCCTGGGAGGACATTTGGCCAACACTTTGTGTTGATGTCTAGGTCTCGAAGTTGGAAGGGTGGCGTTGGTCATTGATCTCTGACTTGCACCTAGATCTCTGGGTTGATGGTTAGCAAGTAAGCTTGATGGTACTTAGAGAGGCTGAAAGCTTGAGACCATCTTAGTCCCACTCGGATAGATTGGCCTGGTCAAGAATCTAGTCCGTGGCATTGCGATGCCTAAATTGTTCAGAGACCAATGGATAGATTGGGCTGGTTAGGAATCTAGTCTGTGGCATTGCGGCGCTTAAATTGTTGAGAAACCAATAAATAGATTGCTCTGGTCAGGAATCTAGTCCATGGTATTGCGGTGCCTAAACTTCCTCATAGATGATGTGGTTTGAGATCTTCCATGTACCTCTTTAGTTATATGTAAATATGAATACCTCCCTAGTTAAGAGGGAGTGTTGGAAAATGTAACTAGGTTTGGTCTTCATTATTGCACTTGAAGTCAAAATGCAATATATTTGTCAAAAGAAGTGAAAATAATTTTATTGAATTGACTTATTAAAGCATGGGTTTCATGCTTGGGTCAATTATAGGTCAAGCCTCCATTGTAGGCTTTAGGTTGTTGTCAAAGTCATTTATTGTGTGGTCAAAGACTCCTCCATCAAGTCATCCTCTTCAACAAAAGTCATCACTCGGCCTCTTCATAAAAGTCTTCAAGTCGACTTCCCTCAGTATATTCATGTCAGCCTAATATAAGGACACATTTCTTCATATAGTCATGTTGGCCTAATTTCAAGGGAAACAACTATATAAAGGAGTACGGACTTCACATAAATGACAGTCAAGCAAGTTCAGATAAGATTTCAGAGATAGAATTTCGGTACTACTACATGATAGTAGTTCAGATAGATCACAGGGATGATCACAGTAGAGAAGATTTCAGATAAATATCACAGGAAATGTCTCACTACTCACTGTCTCGGCGCTATATCACAGTCAAGATATCAGTGCTATCTCACAGTCAAGATCTTGGTGTTATCCCACAATCAAGATCTCGATGCTATCTCAAGGACAAGGTCTCGGTGAAATCTCAGGGAGAAGGTTTCAGTGCTTTCTCAGGAGAACATTTCGGTGCCATCACAGTAAAGGTTTCAGTATCTCCACAGAGCTAAGATCTTGGTATCATTGACAAAGATGAGGTTTTAGTGGAATCACAGTGAGTAGATCTCACTGTCATGACAGTGATAATGATGATGTCTCGGTGCAAATACAATGACAAGTATTCAATGCAATCATAGTGAAAGGAAGATCAAAGATGACTTGATGGAGGAGTCTCGAGTCTAGATTGTAAGGGTCTTGGTTGTCTCATTTGTTGAGTCTACTGAAGGAAGAATTTGTGACTGGGTTTTCCCCTCGAGGGGGGGTTTTTCCCTGGCAACGTGTCTACATCTTGTGTTCTCTTCTATTTGTTGCTTGTCATTAATCTTGATGATTAGAAAAGATAAATCGAAAGAACTAATAATAATAACGAAAACATCACAAGATAATGTCATAATAAGGAAAATCATTTAACTGCCATATCTATCGATTTTCCAATAATTCCATCATACAAAACTTCTGCAGGATCTTGATTACATATTTCCCTTATCTAAGAATAATTTCACCTAGTTTTTGCCAAACTTCCAAGCCCAAATAGTATTGCGTCAGACCAAGGTCCTTCATATCAAATTCTGTAGCCAACTCTTTCTTAGTCTGAAGAATGAGATGCTCCACACCTGTCAGAAGCAAGTCATCTACATAAAGCAGTAAGTTCACAGGTTCTTTTTTCACCACTTTGATATAGAGATTTGGATCAAATTGGTTCTTCATAAAACCAAGTCTTGACAAGTAGGCATCCATGTGGGAGTACCATGCTCTATGAATTAGCTTTAGTCCATATGTCCATTTCATGAATATTGCAACCCATAGAAGCTGCAAGAGAGTCAAGAACCTTGATGCTTGTATACCTTACAGTTGGAGGGAAAGTCTCATCATAGTCTTCTCCCTTTGTCTAGGAGAAACCTCTAGCCACAAATCTTGCCTTATATTTGTCAATGCTTCCCTTTGCTGCATGTTTAATTTTGTAGATCCATTTTGAAGTAACCGCAAAATTCTTCGTGGGACAATTTCGCATACATCATTTTTCATGATTGATTGATATTCTTCCATCATAGCATTTTTCCAAACCTGCTGTTCAAAATTGATCATCTTGGTCATAAATGTTGCATACCCAATGTATCTTTTAGGCCTCTTAGATTCTTTGAATGTGCCATGAGGAGCTATATGTCCTCCAACTTCCTTTAATGTGGTTCTTAACCAAGCTAGTCTTTTATTAATTTTTGCAATAGGGACAGGATCCACAGGTTTAGCAGGTCCATCAGGTGCTTCGAAAGGTTTATTAGGTGATTCCAAGACTTCTTCCTGGCGAGCCACAGGTTCTTCCTCTTCATCAATACCCATAGGAACTTCAGTGGACCTTTTGAGTGCAACACTTTTCATCAAAAGTAAAGTCTCAAATTAATCCAATCTTTCTTTGCTCTTCGATGTAGATCCTATAGGATTTTGAGGTTTCACTGTAGCTAACCAGGATTCCCTTCTTCCCTGAGGGGTCCAACTTCTTCCTATTGTTGTTAGGAATTGGATGTAAATAGGACAACCGAAGATTCTCAAGTGTTCCATTGGAGGCTTTTCACCAGAGAAGGCTTCTTTTGGAGTCATGATACAACACTCGATGAGGACGTCTATTTTGAATGTAAACAACAACCATGATTGCTTTGCCCCATAAGAACAAAGGGAGGTCTTGGTCATGAAGCATGGCTTTGGAGGATTCTTCAATCGATCTGTTCTTCCTCTCAACCACACCATTTGCTGAGGATTATGGGGAACTATAATTCTTGCTCCTTTACAGAAGGAAATCATCACCTTGGAAGTGAATTCTCCTCCATTGTCAGACCTCAAGATCTTCATCTTCTTTCCTAAGAGATTCTCAACTTGAGCCCTGAATTCCTAAACCTTGGCAAACACTTCATCCTTTGTTTTATAAGATACACCCAAGTCTTGCGTTAATTATCATCAATAAAGGATACATAGTATGATGCACCACCAAGAGACTTTACAAACATGGGACCACAAACATCAGAGTGAATAAGATTTAGAATTTCTTTGGCTTTATTCTCATTGCTAGGAAAATATTTCTTCACATTGTTTCCTAGAGAACAACCTTTGCAAACACCTCCATGATCAACTCGAAATTTAGGTATACCAATTACCATATTGCTTAATGAAGGTAAAGCCTTGTAGTTAAGATGTCCATACCTTCTATGCCAAAGTTCACACGGGTTGATGTCTTGATGAACAAGAGCTTGAAGAGGTTGACTTAATAGCCTATAAAGTCTTCCTTCTCGAATTCCAATGTCCTAGCATTCTCTATGCTAGACCCTTTGGGCCAAACTACAACTTTGCCATCAATAAACACTACTCTATCACCTTTATCTTCAAATAAAGAAATGGGAACCAATTCTTCTTCAAACTTGGTACATATAGGATGTTGTTGAGATGAACATTCTTACTAGATTCTAGCTTGATGGAAGAGGCTCCAACATCGTCGACATGATAGCAATTGTCATCTCCAAGCTCCACTTTGTGTGATGTCTTCGTTCTTGTCACACTTGTTAGATAGCATGATCCCCAGTCATGTGTCTTGGGGTACCACTGTCAATAACCCACATGCTATCATCATTAAAGGAACCAAAGAGAACAGAGAAGTAGAAGAAGTCCTTATCTTCTTCATTTTATCTTTCTTGGAGGGTTCCACTTCTTCAGCTGTTGAAGCTTGATGCCTGCCCCTTCTTTTCCTATCATTTGATCTATTAGGACAATGGTTTTTGTAATCACCATATTGATGACAACCATAACATTGAACCTTCAACATGTCTTTGTTTCCTTGAGGAGTAGGCCATTTGTTTGAATTCTTCCTTTGAAAACCAAACTTCTTCTTCCCGTTGAACTTCTTGGATCATGCAACAAAGGCTTGTGAATCAACTTCTTGAATGTCTCCCTTGGCCTTGACTATAGCTTCTTCTTCCATGCAAGCAACTCACAGATAATCAAATGTAGGTCTCTCTTTTATAGAACATATTGCACTTGCAAAAGAATCCCATTGCTTAGGTAGACCATCGATTGCAGTAGTTACTAGTTTAGATCCAGAAATCATTTCTCCCATGTATTCAAGCTTGTTAAAATTGGCAACTAGGGCCAAAATCCACATGGATAATCTTATCTATGACAACTGATATTTTTCTTGGATTCCTCTCGCCGAGAGGTGTAGGATTGATCAAAAGATCACTCGATTCTGACATGTACAAATGAAGTTATGATATTTTTTTGATTATGGTCAAATTGTCAAGGTTAGGCATCAAACTTATGTAGGCTTAGAAGCCCGACAGTCACATCTATTCATCCTCAACATTGCATTTAAATAGAAGGTGACTTAGCTTCATTTGGACACACTCATCTTGACACTTCTCTCTCTCTCCTCATTGATTGAGTACAAATTTCTGGGCCTCTCTCTCTCCACACGCCCGAAATTGTAGGAGAGAGAAATTTTAGGAGGCCGAAATTTCAGGAGAGCGAAATTTCAAGAGACCGAATTTCTGGATAGTTTGACCAAGCGTTGAACAACATGTGTTGACCTCCTTTGACTATGTTTTTGTGAAGGCTATCTCTGTTTTGGCAGGCCACATTTTTGGGCACAAAAATCGAGGCTAAACGTTGAATGTTGACCAACGTTGACTACCGCTGCAAGTGGGCTGTTTGACTAGACTTTGACTGGGTTGAATTTGATTGTTTTGAGGGTTGTTTTATCTTGCTATTTGGAGGCCGAAGTGGATTGAAGTTGACCGATTTGCTGAGGGTCAAATTTGCCTTGTTGATCAACATTGACTTTTCTGTTTAGGGCTCTTTTGTTGTTGTTATAAATGATCAGATTTGTAAATTGTAGTATCTCTCTCTACTGAACTAGTGAAGACTAAAAGAAGATTTGATCAAGGGAACTCCCACATTGGAGTTTGTCCCTGGTTGGTGCCACATCTTGTGTCCTCTTGTCTTAGCTTGTCTTCTACTGTTTATGTTTATGTTTGATCTGCATTTTACTATCATGTTGATGTGATTGCTAATTTGAATATTGATACTCGACGAATAAAGAAATTGAAGTAAAATTGCTCTAAAGCATAGAACATACCATTGTTGCCTAAAATTAACATGGTATCAGAGCTTAGGTGAAGACAAATCCCAAGCAAGAGTGAAAGAGCAATCACTAAAGACAGTTGGACAAGGACAAAAGGTTCAATGGGTTCCTCATCCTACTTCCTAGCTGAAGACAAGCTCCATGATAAATCTGACTATCATCGATGGAAGATGTCTCTTGATTTGACCTTGGAAGAAAAATAAGTGATGGACTATGTGCAGGGTAAAATCCCTAAACTTCCTTCAAATGCATCGACCGCTGCAAAGACCAAGTACAATAGGGCTGAAGTCAAGGCAAAGAAGATTATCAGGGATTCCATTGACAAGCATCTGGTGGCCTACATCTCCGAATTGATGACCTCCAAGGAAATCGACGAGAGGTTGGTCGGCATGTTCAAGGTTAGTAATGCTAATCAAATTCTATTTATCAAGAATGAGTTGAAGTATATTAAGAAGGGAATTGATGACAATATTCAATCCTATTTCCTGAGGATTACTGAGATCAAGAATGATCTACTCCCGATTGGAGAAGTCATTATTGACAGGGAACTTACTCTCACCATCCTTGGAGGACTCCCACCTAAGTTGTATGAATTTAGAACTATCGTCCTCAACAATGATCGAATTCCAGGGTTTGAAGAATTGATGTCGAGATGCATTCAAGAAGAAATAAGAATGGTGGAGCAAGAAATGCGTTCTAATAGAAGCAACCCCACTGCATTCTCCTCTCATGCCAAAAGGAGAAATAATGCAAGGTCTAAAGTTCATTTCCATGGAAAGCCTGGATCTAAGGGAGGAAGGAAGGGCATGTGCTTTGTTTGCAATAAGTTTGGCCACTATGCAAGGGAGTGTCCAAATAGAAGGGACACATTGCATGATGATGATCACAATCATTCTAGGGGCAACTTCAACAATGATCAAAGGAATGGCAGGTCCAATGGCAAAAGAAAAAGGAATGTGGGACAACAAGGAAATGGTCGACCCTCCAAGAAATCAAAGAACTCCAGGTATGAAGAATCAAATGTTGTTAACAATAAGCAAAAAAAGTACTATCTTATATCGGCCCTCTCCACTGCCTCTCTTTCAGACACTTTGGGAAATTGGCTGATTGATAGTGGTGCCTCAAGGCACTTTACCTGATACAAGGAAGCCCTCTCTAATCTAATAGAAAAGGAGACAAACTTGGAGATCATCCTTGGAGACGATGTCACCTATCCCGTGAAGGGAGTAGGGATTGTTACCCTTCAATTGAATCAAGGTAACACTATTCATTTGCAAGAAGTACTATATGTACCTGATCTCAAGAAGAACTTGGTGTTCATTTCAGCCCCGAAGGACAAAGGATTCAAGGTGGCATTCATCGATGGAAAGGTACGTGTTTGACAAAGAAATTTTAAAGATGCTTTTAATCTTGGGTTCAGGGTTGACAATTTGTATCAAGTTGGAGGAAGTCCATTTGGAGCCATGTCTTGCAACAGATCTCTACAATCTGAAATATGGCACCCGAGGTTTGGCCATCTTCATTATAAGGCCCTACCCGATGTGAGACAAATGGTGACAGGTATGCCCGAGTTCAAAGTAGAGCATGAAGGTGTATGTCCAGGATGTGTCGAAGGAAAACTTACAAGGGGACCATTCCCCTCAAGTAATAGCAAGACCATAGATATATTGCAATTGATCCACTTCAACATATCTAGTATGATGCTCGTAAACTCTTTGGGAGGATACTTATATTATCTCATCTTTACAAATGATTATTCTTGCAAGACCTGGATCTACTTCTTGAAGAAGGATGATGAAGTGTTCACCTGGTTCCGACACTTCAAAGCCTTGATCGAAAACCAATCCGAGAAGAAAATCAAGATATTGAGCACTGATAATTGGACCGAGTACGAATGCACTGAATTCCAAGATTGTTGCAGAGAAGCTGGCATTAAGAGGGAGACTACAATGCCGTACACTCTTGAGCAGAATGGTGTGGCTGAAAGAAAGAATCACTCTATTGTAGAAGCAGTGCATGCCATGCTTCATGATCAAGGCCTTCTGACGTTCTTATGGGCTGAAGTTGCAAATACTGTCATGTATGTTCAAAACCAATGTTCTCATCAAGCATTGGACTCCAAGACTCTCGAAGAAATGTTCACTGGTAAGAAACCCGATGTCTCTCATTTTAGAATTTTTGGAAGTCTCGTATATTTTCATGTACTGAGAGATAAAAGAAGCAAATTGGGTGCTTTGACCACTGGAGTGGCACCTGATAATTATATGGAGACTCCATGTCCAAGGATGATCTAGAGGACACTTGTCCCATCAGATATCATCAGTCAACAAAGTTTTTAACTCTACTTCTATCTTCTCATCATCTTTCTTGTACCCAGATTCCACACCATGCGGGGAATTGTAATAAGTGATACTAGTAATGATGAGTTTTTGAGACTGTAATATGCCTAGGATGTTGGGACTCGATTAGCAAACAAGTACACCTTAGAGTGTTTTTTTTATCTGGTTAATTATCCCTTCTTTTTTAGAAGGGGATAATTTTCGGGTTTTTTTCACTCACGTTTTACCCCAAATTCAGGGTGACGGTTTGAAGGTTGAGCCCCTAACACATCTTAGTTTCTAGAGTCGATAAAAAATTTCGTGGAATTTGCTAATAAAATTGTATTTGTAATGTAATAAGTGATGTTTAGAGAAGTTGTATTGGGTATGAGTAATGAAATTTTCACCTCTCACCCTCAACTTTCTACTATGATACACTTTGATGGGTTAAAAATGTGGTTTGAACTCTCAAAACCTACTTTTCTTAGGTTTAGTGGGAAATCTGGCAATTAATTAAGCGAAAAATTAAATAAATGGAGAAAAATAAATATCCACACATGCTAAATGTTGTGGAAATGAGGTGGAAAATATGGGGAAGTTAAAGTAAAGTCCCAAGGTGATGTGGACTCCTAAAATTAAGGAGAGGACATGTGTTCAAATAAAATTGAATTTCTGGCATTAAAGGAGAAAGCTGCTTGCTTGGAAATTCAAATTTGTGAAGTTAATGCACATTTGGGAGAATATTTGGTGGAGATTTTTGTGGGAAATTGTCCCCACATGGGTTACCACCCATATACACTTGTCACTCTATCATAAAATTCGAATTTGGCAAACAAGGGAAGAAGAAAATGATGTCCACTTGCCAGAATTCGATTTTTACACTTGGCATTGGAGCTCCATTTAACAAATTCGAATTTCACTTTGGGATTGTCACCTCATGCCACTTGTTTAATCACTTCTACAATTAGCTCCAATGCCATTTGTCATTGTCATTTTTCATTGGGATTTGCTCCCAACTCTCTATATAATAGAGCCATGGGCTCTCATATTGTATCATGTAATAAGCTATTGGGCTTGAAGAAACTCTGCCATTTTGTACTTTCATACTTTCTTAATACAATCAAGAATTTGGGGATATCTGGCTGGTGTTATCTTGGCGTTATGAACTGATGTCTTTTCATATTACTGCTATTATGTTTAATTTCTTTCGCATCTTGAATTAATATTAGTTTATGCTTGCCATTTTGCTTGGATTGATGTGTGCAAGCTATCTTGAACATATCATTGATTTACAACAGTGTTTGTTGATTTGGGGTAGCATCGGATGTGCTGTAGCCATGAAATTTGGTGGAGAGGTTGGGGCACATGAGATCTTTAATACCCAGAAAGGGTTTGGGCAGATTCTAAACATTTCAGGAGATACTAAAATAATTAATATTTTTAATGGAGTCCCTAAGTCTAAACTTAAGAAAAATAAAATATTAATGTGTATTAATATGAATCTGTGTTAGAATGGTCCAAAAGACATGGATCAAGCTAGATCTAATCTTAGCCGTTGATTAGGGACTTAATCTTAGCCGTTGATATGTCAACAGGAAAAGTATAAGAGGAGGCTTGAAGATCACTTGGAGAATACACTAGAGTGATTAGTCATTCTATTCTCTAGAGCGGGGTTTGCTAAGAGAGATAGAATTAGTGATCGAGAGATGCAGCTGAGGGGCATTTGAGTACTAAGAGATAGAGAGGCAGAGATAGTGCCGGGAGAGCAACGCAATAGCCAAGGAGAGTGACGCAGAGCCAGCCAGGGCTCACACAGGGCCACGCAGAGGCAGTGGGGAGCTGCGCAGAGCCTCAGAGAGGTCAACATTGTTGACACTTAGGGTCAGATGGTTGACGTTGGGCCTCCCAAGGCTGACGTAGACCCATCCGGGGTGATGTAGGGATAGCGCGAGGCAGAGAGGGGCTGACACAGTCTAGAGAGAGGTTGACGTTGGGGTTTCTGGGGCAGATTTGTGCTGAGTAGCTGCCGGAAGGATTATCTGGGGTTTCAGCCAGGAGATTTGTTAGAAATTGAGAGGTATTATTGCCAAGGAAATTCTCTGTTGGGTAGGCCAGTTTCGGCACCTAGATTGTACTCTGATATTGCTTAATAAGAAAACCCTCATATAGCTGCACTAGTTTTCCCACATTGGGTTTTTCCGGGGACATTAGTCCAAAAATAATGGTGTCATATGGCGTGTTTATTTTTGTTTCTTTTAGTTGCTGATCTGTAATATGTTGAGCATGCGCTAGTGTTTATTTTCAGTATTTACATTGTAAATAACTTGTTAAGGAAAATAACAAGTAGATAGGAATAAATCAGCGAAAACGCATGGAGGGTTTCTAACTAAGTAAACTTAGAAAGTTCAACATGGTATCAGAGTGAGGTTGCAGATCACAGGAGGACTAAAGGACATCAGCTGAGCGGAGCAATAGCAGAAGAAAAACAGTTGTCCTGAGGTGACAGAAGCTGTTTTTAGCATAACAACAGCAAGGAAAGGTGACGCAGTGCCTGCGTCATCAAGTGTGAGTCGGGAAAAGGTAGCGCAGAGGCTAAGGAAGGCAAAAGAAGCCTCACGCAGAGCCACACAGTAGTTGGGAGGGCTGACGCAATTGGCTGAGGAGGCCATGTTGCTGGTGCCGAGATTGCGCAGAGCCTAGGAGCTCTCACTTTCAGGTTGCTGGGGTTTAGAAGGCTGCGGGAATATTGTAGAGTGGAGCTGGTGGGGCACTGTAGTCATAATAGTACCTGACAGAGCAAGGCCAGAGGAGTTGCTACCAAGGGTTTCTAGTCGAGGAACCTAGATTATTGGTGCGGATGCACAAGACGATCAGAGTAGGGGGCATCTCGACAGTGGTAGAAGGATTTCCGGGAGGGAAATCAAGACTCAGTGGGAGTCCAGAAGAGAACTTCCAGACGGGAAGTAGAGACTCAGTGGAGTCGAACAGAGAACTTCCAAACGGGAGGTAGACTCAGTGGGAGTCGAACAGAGGACTTCCAGGAGGGAAGTAGAGAGATTCGTAGGAGTCGACAAGAAGAGCAGAGTGATGGCCATGAATGGGCTGAGGGATCAGGACAGGTTGGATGAGGCATCCAATTGGAAGGCCAGGATCCTGTCTGTTCTGTGTCCATGAGTGCTCATGTGCCACTTGAGAAGAAGTGGGGAGACATTGAGCTGTAGTTAGACGGACTACAGGCGATGAGGGGCAGGATCCTCGAGGTACCCAGCCTCTCGGATTAGTCCTTGCTACTGGAGCCCCAAAGAGGAGTAGCAGGATTGGCTGAGTCGGTAGCGACGGATGCAAATGGAGCGACATAGAGAGATAGAGTGCAGGAGTCCCAAGACAGTGCGAGGCTAGCATGCTGCAGCAGTGCGAGAGGCACAAGAGTGTTGCACCAGTGCAAGATGGCACGGAGAGGTGTGCAACAGTGTGAGATGCAGGGAGTTGTTGCAGCAGCGCAGAGGTCAGAGAGGGAGCACTTGCCAGCGACAGAGGGAGCTTCAAAATCAATGGGTGTTTCTAGCCCAACAGGGAGGTCAGATTGGGAGATCAGTTACTTACTTCTCAGTAACTGAGTTGCAGTACAACAGTGGGCAGCACAATGCAACATGATGAGAGGAGGTGCAGTGCTGGGAGAAAGGACCAGCAACAACACGAATGCAGAGGGAGTTGTCGTATAGATGCAGCAGTGGCAGTGGCAGAACCATGGGCAACAATACAGGATGCAGTAGTGCAGAGGATGTTGGGCAGGAAGGCCTAGCATCAACACAGGTACCGATGTCGGATGATCAGAGTAATACTCAGTGAGGAGTATTGCTAGAGCATAGTCCTCGCTAAGAGGGAGTGTTGATTTGGGGTAGCATCGAAAGTGCTCTAGCCACGAAATTTGGTGGAGAGGTTGGGGCACATGAGATCTCCAATACCCAGAAAGGGTTTGGGCAAATTCTAAACAGATCAGGATATATTAAAATAATTAATATTTTTAATGGAGTCCCTAAGTCTAAACTTAG
>APFE030445485.1:38931-59772 GCA_000404065.3 Pinus taeda | reverse complement strand
TAGAGAAAATAAAATATTAATGTGTATTAATATGAATCTGTGTTAGAATGGTCCAAAAGACATGGATCAAGCCAGATCTAATCTTAGCCGTTGATTAGGGACTTAATCTCAGCTGTTGATATGTCAACAGGAAAAGTATAAGAGGAGGCTTGAGGGTCACTTGGAGAATACACTAGAGTGATCAGTTGTTCTATTCTCTAGAGCGGGGTTTGCTAAGAGAGATAGAATTAGTGATCGGGCGATGCAGCTGAGGGGCAGTTGAATTTTCACTATAGAATTTTCATTATAGCCCACAAAGATTCCTTTCTTCCCAGATGCACCCTATTGACCCTGCTGCCTACACCTACCTACAAGTTAGTGAGAAAAGCCTTCAACCCCACAAGGTGTGGTTGGTGACAGGGAACTCAGAGAAGAGGTTGTCACACTAACCCGACTCTCTCCATTTGAGCTATCTCCTAAGTTAGCTAAGGGGGGTGGTCCCTAATGAAAAGTTAAGTTAAAAGATGTGAGTTTATTTTTAGTATCTACATTGTAAATAACTTGTTAAGGAAAATAACAAGTAGATAGGAATAAATCAAATAAAGTGCATGGAGGGTTTCTAACTAAGTAAACTTAGAAACTTCAACAATATTCTAGGGATAAGCTTGCCAATTCATTTTAGGAGGAATGCTTGGTTTATTTTATTCATTATATTGTTCTAATCTTGTGCAAACTAATACGTGTTCAAGTGTGTGGGAAAGATCTTTTTTATTGTGTGCAGGAATCCATCTGGAAGTGGGAGAAATCTCAATTAGATCAACTCACTCCTAGAATCACAATGATCCAAGACTCAGCCATTTTTACGCTTCAAGTTTTCAATCCAACGAAGAGCAAAAGGGAGTTTTCTTAATCTATAGCTCCTTGATCATCCATTTAAAATTCAAAATACTTCTTTGATTCTAGTTCTTTCAAAGTTATATCTCCTATTCAAGAGTCATTTCTAAAGCTA
Source organism: Pinus taeda (assembly GCA_000404065.3). Lineage (NCBI taxonomy): Eukaryota > Viridiplantae > Streptophyta > Pinopsida > Pinales > Pinaceae > Pinus > Pinus taeda. The sequence goes on along the minus strand of APFE030445485.1, from coordinate 58,784 downwards.
GGCAAGTATGGGGGTTCACTCCCATTACTTGAGCTAGTACTTTGTAAATTAAATTCTAAGTTTAGTTTTGGTTTCTTTTTCCTAATTTTACACTGACAATTGGTATCTTTTTGTGTTTTGTAGCCCATAGGCTTGAGCATTGAGCAACAAGGAGCTTAAGGAGAATCTTTGGAAAACTACTCACTCATGTGTCTGCAGGACCCCCTCACGCTATCCAAAGATTGATTTATAGGGAGGCCTTAAGCACTTGGGAGAGAGCTGCAAACTCATCAAGACCATGGGCCTTTTGAGCCTTGTGAATCTCTTTTGGAGAGTTTTTTCCATCTTCAAGTTTGTTGTTTGTTATATTTTTTTGGGAGAGAGTCTAGCTTTGTTAGAGTCTCATCTTTGTAAAGATCTTTCTTGTATTGTGGGCTGCCTTCTTAGAGGCATTTTCATCCGGTGTAAGTGCTAATAAAAGATAAAATAAATTGTTGGAGGGAGCTTGGGGATTTTCTCATGGCATCCCCCTTCCTCATTTAGAGGAGGGCTTCTTGTGGGTGGCCTAATCTTGCTTTTAGTTTTTTCTTAGCTTTCTAGCTTTTAAATTTCATATTATGTATGCTTAAAATCAATACATTTCACTCCACATCCAAATTTTGACTAATCTTGTATTTAAATTCCCACATGCATACACTCTCAAGTTTTGCAAACTATTTCTCTTTGAAGCATTTGCATTTGCATTAGTTTAATTTGGGGAATTAACACAATTTGCACTTCATCTAGGCATTTTAGTATAGGAAGGCCCCAAGCCTCATTAAAACTTATCTCCAACTTAAGTTGGTTGAATAGACTTTTAGGGACCCGCTACCTCTATTGACTCTTCATTGTGAGATCCAAACATTTGGGCGAAAATGAGGACTGAGGACTAGAGTTCAATTGTAACTTTGCCTTAACAATAATTAAGAAAATAAACCAAGAACTCATTCCTTCATATTTGCTTTGTTTGCAAAGTTCTTAAATTTCTTGCTATCTTGATGGTTTAAAGTCTCACATGAAAATCTTATTTCAAGAGGCACTTTGGATGCAAGCATTGTAATTCCTTTTAATTTTGCAACAAGTTTGATTTTTTTTGTACTTGGAAATTGATTCATCTTATGGTTTAATTATTGTCATAAATGGTTGATTTCACTTTCAAGTACTATTATTTTGGGTTGCAAACTTAATTGCATGTCGTCATCTTGGTCTAACATTTGAGTTATTTTTGTATCCTTTTGAGCAAGATAGTTTCCATGCTTTGATTTGTAGACTTATTCATCTTGAAAGCATTTATAATATCTTGTGCTAACAATTTATTGTTCACTTTTTAGGATTATTTTGGCTTTCCATTTGAAAGCATTTCACTTCATTCTAAGCAAATACAATTTCATTTCTTAAAGAGCAATACTTTGAAGGCACTGGTTGTTTATGTATTTCCTGCTTATCTTATGTATTGATGGTTATCGCTCATATCAATTTTTGCTTATAAATCTTAGTGAAATAATCTGTTTAACTCTAACAACTCTCCTAGAAACTCACATCTTTTAACTTAACTTTTCATTAGGGACCACCCTCCTTAGCTAACTTAGGAGATAGCTCAAATGGAGAGAGTCGGGATTAGTGTGACAATCTCTTCTCTGAGTTCCCTGCCACCAACCACACCTTGTGGGGTTGAAGGCTTTTCTCACTAACTTGTAGGTAGGTGTAGGCGGCAGGGTCAACAGTGTGCATCTGGGAAGAAAGGAATCTTTGTGGGCTATAGTGAAAATTCTAAGGGACATAGAATTTATGTGGCTGGTCAAAAGGAAGTTGAGATAAGTCATGATGTCACCTTCGACGAAGATATGGCCCTCAAGAAGATCAACAACCTTCCTATCCTGAGGAAGGACAAATTGATTGTCACCTCTAAGTGGCTCTACAAAAGTTCAAGGCTTGCTTTGTTGCCGAGGCTTCTCTCAAAAGGAAGGTGTAGATTATGATGAGATATTTGCACCTGTTGCTCGATACACCAGCATCCGCTCGATCATAGCCCTCGCTACCTCACAAGGATGGAACCTACATCAGATGAATGTCAAGACCACTTTCTTGCATGGTTCAATCAAAGAGGAAGTCTATGCGGAACAACTCGAGGGGTTTGAGGTTCATGATCGGGAATCTCATGTATGTAGGTTGAAGAAAGCTCTCTATGGATTGAAACAACCACCTCAGGCTTGGTATGAGAGGATCGATAGCTATCTGATGAAGTTGGGATTCACTAGAAGTGAAGTCGATTCGAACCTTTACTTTAAGGTTGAAAATGATAAACCTCTCATTCTGGGACTTTATGTGGACGACCTCTTTCTGACAGGTGCAGACCTTCTCATTCACAAATGTAAGAGGGAGTTGGCTTCTGAATTTGAGATGAAGGACCTAGGATTGATGCACTATTTCCTAGGGTTGGAGGTCTGGCAAAAGCTAGGTGAAATTTTCCTCTCCCAAGGAAAATATGTTGTGAAGATATTGGAAAGATTTGGGATGGTGCACTGCAAGCCTTTGACTACTTCGATGGAACTTAACTTTAAGAAGGGATGTGGTAGTGTTGCTGGACCTGAATTGGGGAATTCTTCTGACTATCGTCAACTCATAGGAGCACTGATGTTCTTGGTGAACTCTCGTCCGGACATATGTTTTGTAGTTAACACATTAAGCCAATATATGGTTGAGCCTAATCATATACATTGGATTGGTGCCAATAATTTTCTGAGATATCTTCAGGGCACAATCACTCATGGACTGAGATACACTACTGGAGATGTGAGGCTGCATGGTTATTCTGATGCTGATTGGGCTGGCAATGTGGTGGATCGCAAGAGCACTTATGGATGCTGTTTTTCTTTGGGTTCTGCTTCAATATCCTGGATGAGCAGGAAGCAGAAATCGATTGCCTTGAGCACTGTCGAGGCCGAATACATAGCCGCTAGTATGGCCTCTTGTGAAGCTATTTGGTTGAGGAAGCTCTTTAGTGAGTTGTTTGGACATGTGCTGGATACCACCATGATCCTCTGCGACAACAAGAGTGGGATTCGATTATCAAAGCATCCCATGTTTCATGATCATTCCAAGCATATAGATATCAGGTACCACTTTATCTGAGATATGATACAATGAGGAGCAATAAGGCTTCATCACATTGGGACTAATGAGCAGGTCGTTGATACTCTGACAAAGCCCCTAGGGAAGGTCAAGTTCTTGGCCATCTGAGAACGACTTGGAGTTGTGGAGAGAGCCTGTTATGAGGGTCCTGTATGAGATGGACATTGAGCTCTGGGAGCTTCAGAGGGCTTGGGGTACTTCTTGGAGCGATGAACAACCATAGGGTGAATGGTTCAACCTTCCCCTAGTGGTTTACTGTGTACAGGGTGAGTGGTTCAACCTTTCCCTGCAATACCCCTTGGCAACATGTAGGCAAGATGAGTGGTTCATCCATCTCCTGTTGAGACATCCTACCCATGCAGTTTGGGACTCATGGGAAGTACCTCTCATCTGGCCAATGAGTAGGGAAATGAGGATAGGGACCATAGTACTACCGATGGACACATCGTGTACTATCGTACTTCCTATGCTAGGATGACCGATATTGATTTGGGATCAATTGGAATTGACTTTGGGTCAATAAGAGTGGTATGAGACACTCTCTTTTGATTGGAACTGACTTCAACTCAGTAAGAGTGGTATGACACACTCTCCTTTGATTGGGATTGACTTCGGGTTAGTAGAGAATGGTATGATACATTTTCGATCACTTCTTCTTCTTCATAGTTCAATAGAGCAGAGCAGTGCATTGATGGCAGAGATAGTATAGATTGGCAGATGGATTAGCAGATGGAGTTCTCCCTAGTTGAGAGGGAGTGTTAAAACTAGCAACTAGGGCCAAACTCCACATGGGTCATCTTATTTATGACAACTGATATTTTTCTTGGATTCCTCTCTCCGAGAGGTGTAGGATTGATCTAAAGATCATCTGCTTCTGACATGTACAAATGAAGTTATGAATTTATTATGATTATGGTCAAATTGTCAAGGTCGGCCAACAAACTTATGTAGGCTCAAAAGCCCAACAATCACGTCTATTCATCCTCAATGTTGCATATAAATAGAAGGTGACTTAGCCTCATTTGGACACACTCATCTTCACACTTCTCTCTCTCTCCCCTCATTGATTGGGTATGGATTTCTTAACATACCTCATTCTTATGCCATGTATCTCAAACCAATTGATACAACCTCGGATCAAGACCACAAACTTCAGATCATGTCACCACAAAAACTCGGATCTATGCCATAGTCTTTAGATTAGTGCCATGAAGCTTAGATTAAGCCACCAGAGAGCGCAGATCTATGCCACAGACTTTATATTAGTGCCACAGAGCTTGGATCAAGCCACCACAAAAATTGGATCTATGCCACAAACTTCAGATTAGTGCCATAGAGCTCGGATCAAGCCACCACAAAACTCAAATCTATGCACAGACTTCAGATAAGATGAATTAGACCTCAATGAGAGAGAGAAAAGAGATTCCTCGCTTGATTAAACTTCTTGTTACTCCTTAGAAGACCTTCGCTTGATATTATTGAGTAGACATGCTTGAGAGTAGTGAATGCTTTGCAAGGAGAGGGAGTAGGCCTCTATATATAGCCATCAAAGTGATCTGAATGGGTGTGAAAGAGGGCAAGTCGACTTGACCATCTAGAAGGGTTGACTTGCACTTGTGGAGCCTTCATAAATTACAAAATGATAATAATAATTTTCCTTCTTTAAAAATATAATTTTTCTTCTTTCAATTCCATGTAAAATATGGCTTACAAAATTTATTTTGATCATGAAGAACATGCTAAAAGGAAATAGTAATTCATTTTTCAAGTTACAATGAAAATAAATATTTCATGTAGACCGACCATAGCTACACTTTCAACATCCATAACCTCAAATTCACCTCCTAGGCTAATTCGCACAAGCCCTAACTTGGATGCTTATCTTTGAGAGGGTTGAATTAGGAAAGACATTGAAAATCATATTTAACGATGAAATGGTGCTTGATCACCAAATTGACAAGGCTAGTGCCTAGTCCTTGGGATGATGGAGTCTATGGGTGTGATAGATTGCCTAAATCTTGCAAAGGAGTAAGGATGTTTTGATGCCCTAGCACAAAACCCTAACTATTATCTTTGTGACGGATCCAAGTCACTTGGGAGAGCTATTACAAAAGTTCACAAGGGGATTGCCATTCACATTTCATACATGAATAATGCATACAATGATGATATCTAGATTCTCTACAATAGATTTTCAATAATAAAAGCATAATAGAAAATCCCTAGATTATTAATTCATTCCATACATTAAACATAAGATAATTTTTTTCTTATCAAATACAAGGCTCACTTACGAGACAAAATGCATGTACAATCCTTTATTGATCCAAGATAACTTCTCTAGTGCCAACAAAATAGCTCCAATAGACAAAATTCTCCATAGAATCACATCTCTCTAAGATATAAGAAGGTCGAAATTCTCATGGAGGCCAAATTATGTCACAAGTGATGATGAATAGAAATGAATGATCCCTAACTCTATTTATATGACGATGACAAGAGCTAATTAGCGTAAAATCCCCTAGAAAACAAGTTTGATTACAATACAACCTTGGGTTACAAGCCAAGCCACTAGCTTAAACAATAAATTCCCTAATTGGCCCACACGTGTTAGCTGCTAGCTCTTTAGGGCTGACGCCATGCTTGAAATGAGCTCCAAATGTCATGTCTAAGATGATATAGAAGCATGTAAAAATGAAGATTTGAGGGTTGACCCTCAAATTGATCCCAGTGGCTCCTGTGGGTTCCTAAGATCTAGTTGGGGCACCACAAAGGGGTCTCCATGGGTCCCCAATTGTTCAAAGTGGCCTTCTCTTGTCCAACGTTGAGGGCTTCTCAGGCACAACTAGCCATTCGAAGTCTCTGAAGGTGAGACCATCCTCATCTAGGCCCTGAATTAGTTGCCATCCATCAATTGGTGTCAAGGCCAGCGTGGGGGCATGCTTTGTCCAGGTGTGTCATCCCGAAGAATCATCAAATCCATTGCGAAGTGATCCAATGTCTTGGGTGCAGGAGCTGCCTTGAAACGTGTCTCATTTGTTGCTGTTGCTAGCTTGCCTAAGAGTCTCAATGCTTCAACTGTTTGTGTGAATCTAGTTCTCTAAGGGCATGGGTACTTATGGAGGTGCCCAAGACTTGGTTTGTTGAACCACCCGACAACTACAACAAGGATTCTAGTGAAAATAACTAGTTATTAGGGCCAAGGATCATTATTGCATCTAAGTGAACCGAACTTGGTTGTAATGGGATATTTAATACTTCAAGCAAGGATCCCCTTCGAAAATCTGGACCTTGAACTTGAAATGGTGTTTTCGCCCTAAGTAGGGGTGGCTAAAGGTCAACCCTATTAGGTGTTTCCAACACCTAAGGGGAAGTAACATTTCCTCAATCTACTCATCAATCAATAGGTGTTAGTGAATAATAATGATGATAATGGAGGGGGTAAGACTTCATGGCCAAGTGCCATGGTCAAAGGCACTGACTGATGGGGGTGTCCACACCTTGAGTGTATAGATGTGAAGAGGGAGCATTCATGGATGCACGACTTACCAACTTGGCCTTTTTTTTTTCCACCCCTCTTGTGCACCTCCTACTTATTCTTGATTTTTCTTTGTATTATTACTCATAGTTCAATGGTTAGAGCTTGCTTTGAATGATGTGGCGGTTGTATTACCCCTTAATGATGAGTTAGTTTATCACTCATTGGGTTGGGGACATGCAAGGGTTCCTTCTTTTGTTTAAATGGACCAAAATGTGCTCAAGAACCGAGTGATGGCGATAATGAGTGACTCGTGAGGTAGAGCTCATGCTAGGCTTTTGCTCACATGCTAATTTTTATGTCCCTGACCATCTTTTGCATTTTGATTTTTCTTTTTTTAATATTGCTGTGGCCATAATATGCTCTTTCTGTTTTTTTAGCTGCATCCTCATAGGGAAATGTTTCCATCTACCTAGGTATGTGGACATATGGGTGCCAAATCCCAAAGAACGCATGACATGTTGAACTCATAGAATGGAGGTGAGGTAAGGACTTATAATGTGAGATGGAAACTGTTAAGTATGACATAAGGATAGATGTAACTACGCTATCTCAATTGGGGCTTCACAAGTAGTGCCCCTCCTATACCCATTGGGCCATTAAGGAAGGTCCCACTGGACTAGGATGAAAGATTAACACCCCATAATTTATATCAAATGCTGAAAAACAAACAAGTATAAACACCCGATTGCAAAATGACCAAAGCGCCTTTTGAGTGGAAGCCCACCTTCATCCATGTGTTGATGTCGGATGGCTGAGAAGCAAATGGCTAATGCAATTGGTGGAGATATGGGGCATATCATCAGCTAGTGGTGGATTTTGGGGGCTGTTGGTTGTATGTCTGACTGACTAACTATCATGAATAGGAGAAAAAAGGTGGGTAACAGGGTAAGAGGAACAAGGGTATATTTGCCGTTGCTCCACCAAATCTCTCTGACGAGGGGACACACAGGGGCATGTTTGGGAGAACACCAAAATTTTAGGGAAATCCAGGGGGGATGGGGGGTGCCATGGTGTGTGCGTTTTTATATATATATATAAACATGATTCAAATTCAAATTAAGTAAGGAATTACATTGATTCATACATCATAAATGCTTCAATGAAATAAAAATAGTAAAAAAATTGTATACATTTATTTACATTCATCATTCGAGAATCTACATTGATTTAAATTCATCATTCATCATTCTATAATCTGCATTGATTTATTTTAATTACTCATTATTCTATAATTTTATTAGTACTAAGCAAAATAGTAGATACTAAAGTGCAGCTCAGAAATTGAAAAGAGTGATGAGTCAAAGGCTTGGTTTGAGGTGATCAGTCTCTAGAGTCAAGACTCAAAAGTTGAAACTGAAAATGAACAATGGACAATGAACCACTGTGATCAGAACTAGACCAGTGATCGAATAGGTTGATGCCAAAACCGGGAATTGCAAAAAATTGAACCAAAAAATCGATTGACTAAAAAATACGTAAATATTCAAATTTCGGAAGAAATACATAAATATTCATGTGCATCCATATGAATCCAAACCATTAGAGCAAGTTAGGGTGCATATAAGTAAAATAGCATAGAGTCTAATCCATATTTGGACCAAAAATACATCAACAAATAGGCTCTAGATGGCTTCTGTAGTCCAAAAAAATTATGTTGAAACAAATACCTACATATCATTAAAATCATTGCCTATATTGGGATCCTCATCATCAATATCAGCCTCTAAGCATTAAAATGGGATAGAAAAAGCTGAATATATCAAATTGAGATTTTGCTTATGTGATGGGTACATTTTTACTAGGGTTATGACAAAAGTTCAACAATCAATGCCACCAACATTGAGGTACATAGAAGGCTTGGTGCTCTTGATTAAATGCCAGTTCAATACTCTCATAAGTGATAGAATCCAATGGAAATGTTGCAATCCCCACCAATTCTGAAATCTTGAAAACTGTTCAGTCTGCTGGATTTTGAGTGGGATCTAAAATTCTACTTTCTCCATATGAAATCCATTGAGGTTGGAAACACTCCCAAATATCTTGAAACAATTAATGGTAATGTTAAAAACTTATGTACTTTAAGAATTTAGCATTACGATCGATTATATAGTATTAGTAGGACCTTAGGTTTGAATATTAGGCTACCTGTTAAAATTGGCAACTAGGGCCAAACTCCATGTGGGTCATCTTATTAATGAAAGCTGATATTTTTCTTGGATCCCTCTCATCAAGAGGTGTAGGATTGATTTAAAGATCATCCATTTCCGATAAGTATTCATGGAGATATGAATTTATTTGTGTTATGGGACAATTCGTCAAGGTCGGCCAGCAACCAAATAACCCCCTCTTGTGCTCTATTTTTAGTATAAATAGAAGAGGACTTTAAGTCATTTGACACACACTCACTCTTGTGATCTCTCTTTATCCTATTTTTGGGTTTGATGAAGATGAGATCTAGAGGGAGTGCCGCTGGCCTAATGATGCCTTAATCAGCAGTAAAAGGAAGAAGCCTCATGATGCCCTAAAGCCCTAAGGAAGATACTCTATAACGTTGTCAAGAAGGTGAAGGATGATTCCATTACGCTTCAAGGAGAGGCCTATAGCTAAACAACCTAACGTTGTCCTGAAGGGGTCATATCCGCAGAGAAAGAAGACTCCTAGACCGCAGTCAATGAGGGTTTCATAGGAACCAAAAGGAGGCATGTATTCACTGTAAAGAGAAAGGCTTGACAAGCTCTAACTGCAGTCCAATCAAGTGTCACAATATGGTGCCCTAGACGCAGTCAAGGGAGAGGTGCATACACAGTCAAGGAAGAGAGTTATATGCTGTCCAAGGAAGGCATTTAGTCCGCAGTTTTAATGCAGTCAAGAGGCACTAATACGAAGCCCAATCTAGGAGTCCTAATCCGCAGTTTGATGAGGCTCCTATCTGCCCTAACAGCAGTCCAAGAAGGAGGTTCAAGCCACTGCTAACAAGGTTCCTAGCAGTTGTCAAATTGTCCATTAAACTGCTGTCCAAACAGAAGTTTAAGATGCGTTCCGGTATGCCCTCATCCGCTGTTAAAGGAGGGCTAGTGTTGCCCTTTGTCACAGTCCTAATGGAGGACATCCTGGCTGCAGCAAATATAGGAGGAAAACCTTAATTGAAGGAGCCCTCATCTATGTATGAAAGGACCCTTAGACACAGCAAGGAAAGTGGATCTAAAACTGCAGCAAGAGTTATTGTATTACAGCAAGATGCTGTAGGTGGAAGCATATATGTTTGGACATGATTTGTTCCTAGGACTGTTTACTTGGTTGGTGAATCAAAGTGCTGACAGCAAAGTCAAGTATAGCAAACAGCGTTGTAACAAGATTATGTCTGGGTAGTATAAAGGGTTCATGAGATCTGTTGGACGAATCTCCTGCTACAGCTAGCTGCTTTTCTAGGCTGCAAGCCATAGCAAGCAGCTAAGGCTGTTCCTTGACAGAGCTACAGTATTGTCGTATGTAGCATGTAGGTGACAGCAAGACAGTGGTGCAACTGATCATGAAGTGCGGCATAGCAGTCATTGAGCACAGATCAGTGATGGTGCAGCATTGAGTGCAGATCAGCGATGAGTACAACATTAGGTACAGATCTGTGATATGAGCAGCTCAATGATTGGAGCAGCACAGTGACAGGAGCAACAACATGAAGTGAATAGTATGGTCATTAGGTCCAGCACTGTGATGATAAGTGCAGCATGGTGCAGCTTGGTGAGGTGCAGCGAGTGGACAAGATGCAGCACTATGATAGGTGAAGAAGTCTCCTTGGAGAATCAGTTGAAGCAGCTTGTCTTCAATTGATTTCATGTAGATATAGAAAGTCAAATTTTTTATTTTTGTTGTAAATGTACTATCTCTCTCTCTGCTGAACTATTGAAAAACATAGAAGAAGAATTGATCAAGGGTTTCGCCACATTGGGGTTTGTCCCTGGCTAGCGCGACATCTTGTGTCCTTTTGTCTTGGCTTGTCTTCTGCGATTTATGTTTATGTTCTATCTGCAGTTTACTTTAATGCTGATGTGATTGCTAATCTGGAAAAGATATTGAGCTAACTATGAAAATTGAAATAAATTGCTCTAAGCATAGAACATACCTAAAATTAACACTACCCAATTCATAAATTATTGTTTTCAAGCAGAATTTAGGGAGGACACCCAGTCGTCCCCCTTTAAAGGGGAAAACCCAACCCTTTTTGAGGGGGAACACCCACAAGCACCACTTTTGGGGAAATGCATTCCCCACATTGGGGAAATGTTTCCCCGAGTTCTAGCAAAAGGAGACTTGGGGAAACGTTTCCCCAGACGTCCCCCTGTCCTGGGAGCATGAGAAACGTGGGGAGTGCACCCCCTACCCTGGGGGACGCATCCCCATGGAACACTGAGATTTGCACAAGAGTCTGACTGTGTCTCCTTATCTAGATGAACAGTACCTTCATGAGAACAAGCAAAATTCTATGTGCTTCCTTGGATAGAACCATTTTAGCGGGCAGTAATTCTTTCATTAGAGAAGATGATATAGCTACTGGAGATATCCTAAGGGCATGCAGAAGGTTATCATTCCTACCTTTGACTATGAAAAGGGTCAAAACCTTTGCTGTGGATGAAGCATCCGTTGGGGGACCAAACGTATGTGGGAGGTGACTTGACAGAGGTGCTGATGCCTTCCCAGGAAAGGGCGGCACCATCAGGATCCGGAACATGTTTTTTGATAACTCTTTAGTGATAACTTCTCAATAGAATTCTGTTTATCCATAGGAATGGCATGGTGAAGAATTTCTTTAGCATTCCTAGAGGAATCACAAGGGGACATCCTCTCTTCCTATCTTTAATCACGGTTTCTGTAATGCCAGTAGCAATCTTACTGAAGAAGAGGCTTATTAAAAGGTGATGCCCATCAACACCTCAAGCAAGTTATTATTCTATTTGGAAAAGCAAATATTCAAGAAATAGGATTTTGTGCACTGCCACAGCATGCTATACATGTAGGACTGAGATCAGAAAAATCTGGATCTTTGTTACTCCAAACAAAATAGAAAAGTTGTTTTTGCAAAGTGTTTGTAGAAGTTTAATGCCCTTACAAGCCATATGCCGTTTCCTACAGATTAAAATTGTTTTTTTCATAGTGAACTTGATTGAAGTTTATGTGAGTGATAGCCAGATAAATAATTGAATATTTCTCTCTGTGTTTGTTTTTCTTTTACACATTGAAGGTAAAGTATAAATTCAAAACCAGAACTCAACTGCAGATCTACTACTCAACTAATCTGCTCCAATATTCTTGCTTCTCCCTCTTTATCGTACAATATTTGAAGTCTCACAGTCCACTATGGGATTTTCCCTTATGTAACTTACTAGTATGTCTACTCTAAGTTCCTGTGAAACTATACTTATAAAATTTGAATATCTACTTCTTTCAGCTATTTGGACCCCATATATTTGTGCTGAGAGAAGCAGGGTGCTCTATCATTCAGGTGGGGGAGATGGCGATGCGTTTTTTGTGTGTGTGTATAGTGTTAAATAAAATGGAATAAAGAAGCTGGCCTCTTATTTCTTCGACTTGCCATATTTAAAATTTTAAACAATAATTATAAACACTAGCAGAGATGCATGTCAACCCGGGATCTATTAAGTGCTGAAAGGGATCAAAATAGGATCTATAGGTGTACCCTGAGTTTTTTGATCTGTCTCAATGCTTGGTAGATCCAGGGTTAACATGGATTTATGCTAGTGTTAAATTAAACATATTATGATCATATATAAAATTCCTTAGTATTCTGTCCCTGGACAGAGGTTTTTAAATTCTCTGAATCTTTCCGGTGCTTTCATATCCAAAAATAAAGGTCAAATAATTTTGCTATTCGTTTGTTATTTAGCATTATTAGAGAACTAGATAATCTGTGTTTCATAACTTTTTCTGTCAATAGCTATGAATGTTTGCAAATTCCTTATTTCCCCATACCTTGAATGGAAATATCCCTATTCCTTCTTTGCACGTTCCTTGTTTTGTCCTGAACACGTTTTTTTAACAAAAGAAGATTGTGATTTTAAGCCAATTACTTTCTAGTAATATAACTAGTCTAGATCAATGTGCTGAGTTCTTCTGGCATTTGTTAATCGACTAAATTTGTTGACTTTCAATTGTACTGCAATGAACAAGTACAATTGATCGGGTTTAGCCTTTTTTTTTTTTTATATTTGTAAAATGCACGCTTGTATTTTGTCGCTGAACAATAAATAATATAACAAGAATCATGGATCATTGCGCCACGCTGTTATTGAAAAGATTGCCCCTCCCTACATAGGCAAGGATATCCAGCATATTCACCTTGGTGCCATTCACAAGAGTCTATAACTTCTCTGAAAAAGTTGATTTCGGAATGAATATTATCTTATTCTATGTAGAATAAATCTTATTCTCATTTTGTTGGAGGGTGCAAATTGGTTGACTTAGAATGGCATTACCAAGAGCATCTGTAGTTCCAAGTGTCAACAGTAATTTGTTCGTCTTTTAAAGGTTGCCAACTGATGGATTGAATTGACATGTTATTTTAGGAGAAATATGGTCCAAAAGGTGAAGTAAAGGGTATCAAGAATTTGGGAGCAAAAGATAAACCTAATGCAAGTCGGAATGCTGATGTTGATTTGAGTGTTGGGCTGTCAACTCGCCCTCCCTGGGCTTGCAGGTAATTGTTATGCTTATTGTTTTAGTGGTGGCCAATATTGAATATAAGTTGCTTTCTTTCTGGTCAAGGTGTTGGTCAAATCATACCATGCAGCAAACAAGCAATCTAGGAAAAATAAACTCATGTCAGGCATGTAATGATACATCACTATCTTTCTCATTAGAGGAAATTAAAATAAAACAGTGATTTATTCAATGTCTTCTGGGTAAAAATGGGATGGATACCATATTTACCAAAATGTTCCATCAACCATCTATAAAATACAACAAGGCCATCACATATGATCATTCTGGTTACATGCAACTAGCTTTGCTGCTTGATGTTTGCTGATATACCAGAAACTTGCACCTAAAGGGGACTTGCTTTCTCAGGCCTTACTAGTACACTATTTTGTGTTTCTACTTTTATATAACCTAATTGAAACCATAGTTTTGAAAATTTGCGAGTTACCAACAGATTGACATACTTATTGCATGCATTCTTTGTAAGTGGAACGACTTAATCAGTATATAACAGAAATCTGTTTACTTTGCTCTAACATTGCCTATCAAATCTTCAATGATGGATGGAATGGTTATTGAACCCCCCAAGCCTTGGAACTAATCAAAACATGAGAACAAGTGCATTGGGTCAAAACAGATAAACAGGTCATTTCTTGCACTGGCCAATGGAGATAAAGGGGTCAACAGCTGCATTCCCTTTCCAGGCACACACTTGCATGGGCCCAAAAAACTGATTTTTTTTTTTTTTTTCCTGATTTTTCTGGTTGCCTGTGTACTGTCTAGGGCCAGTAGCCTTTGTCTCAGTCCTTCTTGAATAGACTTAGTTTCCTCTTCTTTAGATCCAAGGATTTGGACCAAAACCCCCTTGTCGAAGATGGGTAGCCGAGGGAGAAATTCCTTCCTTGGAGAAGCCCAGCAAACCCTAAGGAGACCCCACTTGCTCTTGGAAAAATTTAATTTGCACGTAGGAAAATATTATTTTTAATGCTGTTCCATGTCACCTCAAAAAGTACAAGTCGGCCTAAAGGAAAAATTGTCCTCCTAGACCACATTTAAATAGACCATGCTTGACATCACTTGGAGGCATCACATCACACATTCATTTCTTCTTCATTTGTTCGATCTGGTCTGCAATTGCATGGTCTGAGCTCACACGTGCGAAGAGGAGAGAGAAAAATCTGTTGACCGAATTTGACTTCTGTTTTGGGACCTTTGACCAACGTTGACTTTGGATGATTGGACTTGATTTTCTGGGCACTTTGACCAGTGTTGATCGCAGATGTACAGCTAGGGTTTCTGCAGGGTTGACTTTGACTAATTTCTGAGGCAGATTTGTGGACTGTTCTGACTGGGTTTGACCAAGCAAGGAAGGCCGAGTTTGTTGCTTCTTTGACCGAACTGTTTGGATCTAATTTGACTGTTGACTTTGGAATGGTTAGGGCTGCATTGACTGCTGTTGACTTTAACTGTGAAATAGATGGAAAATTGCAGAATTATTGTTTGACCAGATTTGATTATATTGCTCATATTTGATTGGATATTGGATTAGTTGACTTGAATGTAAAGGCTTTGACCATTGACTAATTGTTGATGTACTTGGACTATGTATCTCTCTGCTGAACATTTGATGAACATCTAATAGAAGAAGAATCTGGTTGGATTTTCCCCCTTGTGGGGTTTTTCCCTGGTCTTTGACCTAAATCCGTGTCTCATTTGATCTTGGCTGTCTTCTATTGTGCATATGGTTTACTATTCTATCTACAATTGCTTACTGTTATTGGGTGATTGAAATTGAATTGGAAAAGTAGTTGCTACTGAAAGAAGAAATTGTTAAACTGATTGTTACAACATAGAACATTGGAAAATCTAACATGGTATCAGAGCTAAGGTGAAGTCAATCCCAAGGAGACTAGAGCAATCAACCTTTGAAGATATCTTATCCGCTGCTGAAGATCATTTGACTTGGTCAAGATGACTACTTCATACTTCAAGATTGAGGAGAGGCTTAATAACTCATCAAACTATGCTGTTTGGAGAGCTACGGTTGATTTGACTTTGGAGGAGAATGATTTTGTGGAATATGTTGAAGGCAAGGTACTTGAACCTTCGGAAAATGCTTGTGCTGCTATGAAGTCCAAGTACAAGAAAGTTGAGGTCAAAGCTAAGAAAATTATTATTGATTCTTTGAGAGATCATTTGATCATTTATATTTTGAAATTGAAGAAGTCTAAGGAAATGTATGATAAGTTGGTGGGGGTGTATGAAGTCAACAACTTGATCCATATTCTTTCATTGAAGAATCAAATCAAGGACATCAAGATTAACAAGGGAGAGACCATCAATCATACTTCATGAGGATATCTCAACTCAAGGATCAACTTTTGTATGTTGGAGAGATCACATCTGATAGAGAGTTGGTACTAATCGCCCTTGGAGGTCTTCTTGTGATTTTGAAAACATTTATTACAAACATTAGCAACAATGACAAGTTTTCCACATTTTATGAGCTCTTAGGCAAATGCACTCAAGATGAGTCCAGGATGATTTCTAGAGGGAGAATACAAAAGCATGAAGAAGGAGAACCTACTGCGTTTGTTGCCCAAGACAAGAAGAGGAAACGAATAGGAGGACCATCTAATTCAAGAGAGCCTGCACCAGCATTCAAAAACTCCATTAGAAGATCTAAAGGGGACATATCAAAATTTCAATGTTTCAAATGCCACAAGCATGGTCACTTTGCCCAAGACTGTTCGGAAAACGAAAATGCTCCTAGGTCCTACTACAACAACCGTGGCTTCAACAACAACATGTTCAACATTAGAAGAAGAGATGCTCTTGCTACTCGTGAAGAAGGCCACTATCCTCAAAAGAGATCAAGGTATTATAATAATGCAACTACATCTGCAACTCAATCTGAATAATTTCGTATTTATGCTCTTTCTAGTTCCTCTCCTCCAGATTCTTTTGATAGTTGGTTGGTAGATAATGGAGCTTCTAGACACTTCACTGGTTATTGTGAAGTCCTCACAAACCTGGTTGAGAGGGAGACCAATTTGAAGATCATTCTTGGGGACAATTCTACTTATCTTGTAAAGGGTTTTGGTTCCGTTTCATTTCTTTTGGATTATGGTCAAACTATGCTTCTACAAGATGTTCTATAGGTACCTGGATTGAAAAAGAATCTTGCCTCTATATCTACCTTGGAGGACAAAGGAATGAAAGTTTCTTTTATAAATGGAAAGGTTCTTACTTGGTCAATGAAGTCTAGCTTGAGGGATGCATTTACTTTGGCATTAAGAATTGAGGGCCTTTACAAATTTAATGGAAGATCGATCCCAACATTGGTCCATTATAGTAATCATAAATGTGAGCTATGGAATCGTAGATTTGCACACCTTCACTACAAATTCTTGTGTGAGAAAGATGGTTTCTGGGATGCCCGAGATTTGTGTAGATCATGACGGAGTTTGTCAAGGATGTGCTAGTGGAAAACATGTGAGGAGACCATTCCCTACTAGTAGAAGCAAGATAATGGAATACTTTAACTTATACATTCTAATCTGTGTGGACTTATGCCAGTGACTTCTCTGGGTGGCTTCTTGTACTATATAATCTTTGTGGATGACTTTTCCCGTAAGACATGGATTTTCTTCCTAAAGAACAAGGACCAAGCATTTGACATGTTTAGGGGCTTCAAGGCCCTGGTGGAGAATCAAATAGGGAAGAAGATCAAAATTTTTAGGTCTGACAATGGACGAGAATTCATTTCAAATGAATTCATTTACTTTTGCAAGAAAGCTAGAATCAAGAAGGAGACTATTGTATCTTATAACCTTGAGCAAAATGATGTAGCTGAAAGGAAGAACACGACTATCATGGAAGTAGCTAGGTCTATGTTGTATGATCAAAAGCTGTTGAAGTTTCTATAGGGAGAAGCTACTAACACTACTGTCTGTGTTCAAAAGAGGACTCCTCATCAAGTGTTAAAATTGGCAACTAGGGCAAAAATTCATGTGGGTCATCTTATTCATGGCTGTTAATATGTTTATTAGATTCCTCTCATCGAGAGGTGTAGGATTGATATAAAGATCATCTGATTCCGATAAGTATTCATGGAGATATGAATTTATTTTCATTATGGAATTATTATCAAGCCGACCTACAACTCATGTAGGCTCAGAAGCCCAACAGTTGCATCTATTCAAACACCAACGTTGTGTATAAATATAGGACTTTTCCTCATTTGGAATCACTCATCTCATCACATCTCTCTCTCTCTCTACTGCGCAAAAAAGAGTCTCTTCTCTACTGCGTAGAAAAGGGTCTCTCCCTCACACATGTGAAGCCGGAAGCTGCTGAAACTGAAGCTACAACTGTGGAAGTAAAGTTTGACCTACGTGGACTAGAAGATCTCCTCATCTGAACTGTGCCGTAGGTTAATTTAAACCTCTTCTGAAAGCTACAACTTTTGGTGGTGGAATCAAGTCAATTTGACGGACGGTTTGCAAGATATCGACTGCCTAGTTTGAAGGAAGCTGCTGAAATTGAAGCTGCAACTGCAGAAGTGAAGTTTGACCTGCGTGGACTAGAAGATTTCCTCATCTGAACTGTGCTGTAGGTTCATCTGAACCTCCTCTGAAAGCCACAACTTTTGGTGGTGGAATCAAGTCAATCCAACAGACGGTTTGCAAGATATCGACTGCCCTAGTTTGAAGGAAGCTGCTGAAACTGAAGCTGCAACTGCAGAAGTGAAGTTTGACCTGCGTGGACTAGAAGATCTCCTCATCTGAACTACGTTGTAGGTTCATCTGAACCTCCTCTAAAAGCCACAACTTTTGGTTGTGGAATCAAGCCGATTCGACGGTCGGTTTGTGAGATATCGTCTGCGTTAGTTTGATGATGAAGTCGCTAATGTTGATGCTGTTGATCTAGGGTTTGCTACTGCTGATATAAATCAGATTTATTGTACTCTTTCGCTCTACTGAATTATTGAAGATAAAAGAAAATTTGATCAAAGGTTTTCCCCACACATTGTGGGGTTTGTCCTTGGCTAGCTGCCACATCTTGTTCTCTTGTCTTGGCTTGTTTTCTGTCGATCGTTTAATGTTCTATCTGCACTTTACTTTATGTACATGTGATTGCTAATTTGTGCAATATAATGAGAAAAAGAAGTAAACTGTTATAAGCATAGAACATACCATAACTTAACATGGTATCAGAGCTGAGGTGAAGACAAAGCCCGAGAAAGAGCAAGAGCAATCACCGAAGAGAAGATTGGCGAGGCTATCCTAAAAGAACTATGGGGTCCTCAACACTCTGCCGCAGGCAAGCTTCGTAAGAAAGCTGACTATCATGGATGGAAGATGTCTATTGATCTAACCCTAGAAGATCAAGGAGTGCTGGAACATGTCAGAGGCAATATTGTTGAGCCTCCATCAAATGCATCCACTGTTGCCAGGTACAAATGGAAAAGCGGAGAAGTCAAAACAAAGAAGATCATCCGGGACTCTATCGACAAGCACTTGGTGGCCTACATCTCTGAACTAGACACCTCCAAGGAAATCTATGATAGACTGGTGAGTTTATTTAAAGTTAATAATGCAAATCAAGTTTTGTTTCTTAGAAATAAGCTGAGGGAAATCAAGAAGGGTATGGATGAGAGTATTCAAGCATACTTCTTAATAATCACCAAGATTAAGAACGATCTCCTATCTATTGGGGAGACTATTACTGATAGGGAAATGACACTCACGACTCTTGGAGGATTACCATCTGAATGGTACGTGTTCAGGACTACTCTTCTGAACAATCATATAATTCCTGGTCTCAAGGAATTAATGGCTAGATGCATTCAAGAAGAAGCAAGGGTAGAAGAGCAAGAAATGCCGATGCCTAAAGGTCCTCCTGTTGCCTTTTCTTCTCATGCTAAGAAAAGAAATAATTCCGGGACTAAATCAAAAGGAAACGCTGGACCTAAGGGTGGAAGAAAATGATGATGTTACATTTGCGATAAAGCAGGTCACTATGCAAAAGAGTTCCCTGATAGAAAAGTCTCACACCGGGACAATGATCAAAATCCCTCTAATGGCAATCAAAGGAATGACAAATTCAATAGCAAAGGTAAGAGGAGAGGTGGGAATCAAGGAAGAGGACAACCATTCAAGAAGGCTAGAAATTCCAGGATGTATTAAGTGCACCTGACCTCAAAAAGAACCTGGTGTCCATCTCGACAATGGAAGACAAAGGCTACAAGGTAACCTTCAGCGATGGCAAGGTACGTATATGGAGAAATAATGTTAAAGATGTCTTTACTCTTGGGTTTAGTGTTGATTCATTATATCAGGTCGATGGAAGTCCGCTAGGTGTCATGTCTTATGACACATCTCTTTAGTCCGAACTTTGGCATCGGAGGTTTGCCCCCCTTCATTATAAAGCTATACTCGGTGTAAGA
>APFE030445485.1:20033-36508 GCA_000404065.3 Pinus taeda | reverse complement strand
GAGGGGAAGAAATAAAGGGCGTTTAGAGTCTTTCCTTATTAGCTGGGCATATCTATGTAGATGGGTAATATTAGTGGTTCTTCTCCCGTTGGCTCAGGCATATCTTGGCTAGGAAAGAAAGGTACTTTTGTGGGTTACTGTGAAAATTATAAAGCATATAGAATATATGTACTTGGTCAAAGGAATATAGAGTTTAGCATGGATGTGACATTTTATGCAGATGTTACTCTTAGGAAAACAAGGGACACTCCTCCCCTTTCCAACGTTGGGAAAAAGGATGATGCAATGGATGTACAAGAAGAGCTTCCCATGCCTGAGCCAAAGCTTGATCTTGCTAACGATTCCTTGGAAACTATGGATCCCTTGGATCCCCCTCTGTGTGATCCTCCCACTAGGAAGAGACCATTATGGCTTCGTGACACCTTACAGGATGATGAGAGACATGCTATTACAAGAGGAACATCCAGGGAAAGTAAGAAGGCATGCAGATATTAGGGATATGTTGTAGCAATGAGCAACATTATACAGGATGAACTACAAACTTTTGAGGAAGCGGTGAAAGAACAAGTATGGAAGGGTGGTATGGCCGACGAATATGAATCCATTACGAAGAATGATGTGTGGGAAGTGGTTTCGAGACCCAAAGGGTGTTGATTTTTGTAGCATCAAAAGTGTTCTAGCCACAGAATTTTGTGGAGAGGCAAGAATAGATGTATTCTCCAAAACCCATAAATTGTTTATGGAAATTCCACCTAGGGACGACTTAATTAAAATAATTAACTTTTTTTAATAGTTCGTAAGTCTAAACTTAGGAAATCTGGGTATTTAAAGGGTATTAATTAAGTCATTGTGAGAATATTCGAGAAGAAGACATGGATTGATTTCTAGTTAATCTTATCCATCAATTATGATTTAATCTTGGTCGTTGGTACTCCAACAGAAGATTATAAGAAGAAGTCGATGGGTTGATGGAGAACACGTTAGGGCAGATACTTAGTTGCTCAAGCAGTTCTATTTTCTCAGTGGCTGAAGTTTGGCAAGAGAAAATCGAGTTAGAGAGTGAGTTGCAGGTGGGAGAGAGAAGGCATCAACATAATTTGAGAGTGCAGGGCAAATTGGAAGGGGCAACACAGAGGAGGGACACAGAACATCGACGCAGAGGAGTGACGCAGGCCGTACGCAGTCACTATGCAGAGAGTGACATAAAAAGGGCAGCGAAAGGGTAGGAGGTCCTCTTCGTGGTTAGAAAAGCACTGTGGAATGTGAGAAATTGATCAGTAAATTTATCTCAGTGATTCTTCCTCTGTTTTTTCTATCCATATTTTATGCATAAATTATTGCTGAAGATTAATAAAAGAAACCCTCATTTACTGCATCGATTTTCCCACATTGGGTTTTTCCGGGGACAATTGTCCAAAAATAACTGTCATTGTGACTATATATGTGCTAGTATTTTCTTGCTTTTACTTTCCACAAAATTTTCTTTGTGAAGGCTGCAGTGTATGTATTTCGATATTTGCCGTAGAAAATTGCAAAAAATTTGTTTAAGTGATTTAACAAATAGGAGAAATATTATTAGTTGCTGTAGTAGGATTGAGGATCATCAAATTTTCACATGGTGTCAGAGCACTAGTAAAGCAGGAAGAGCTCGGTTGCAGATGAAAGAAGGATTTCGAAAGCATTGTGTAGGAAACAGTTCGAAACCCTAGAGAGGTTGCACAGTCCATTTGCTAGGTGGGCAAATTTATGTTGAAAATTAATTTTCTGAGTGAGTCGATAGAGGATAAAATTTTCCTATCGAGATTTGTCAGAGGCAGAGGGAGCAGTGCAATAGTTTCCACGCAGAGTAGGGCGTGTATTTTTTGCAGCTGCGAATTCAGTGTTGGGAAGGAAAAATAGCACATGAAATTCTGGATAATCAAGATAGCGGAGCTTTGGCTCACATGACTGGATTAAGGGAATATTTCTTGAGCTATCAAGAGGAGCAAATGGACTTCCATATCACTATGGGCAATAGAACTATGTGTACTCCAGTACGGAGAGGCACCATAGATTTTCATATGGAAGCAGGAACCAACATTAGCATCAAAAATGTATTGCATGTGCTAGAATTGGGTATGAACCTAATTTCAGTGTCCCAGTGGCAGGACAAGGGATACAATGTATACTTTGTGGGAAGGAAAGTATATGTCAAGCATCCCACCTGGAAGAAGGTGAGACAGATTGGAGCTCGAAGCAACATGCTATATAGATTGTAGATCGATTCTCCAATGGCACTGATAGGCAGTGATAGCAACAATAGGAAGGAGCTGAACGAACTATGGCACAGGAGGATGGGACACTTGCACCATGGAGCACTTAATATGCTCAGAGAGACTGTAACAGGAGTTCCAACTCTCAACACCAAGCATGATGATCTATGTTGAGGATGTGTACTTGGGAAGTATGCAAAAGCAGTGTTTCCCAGAAGTGATAGTAGAGCCAATGGCGTGTTGGGATTGATACACTCAGATATTTGTAGCCCCATGTCCACCAGAGCTCTTAGCGGTGGCGAGTATTTCGTCACCTTTATCGATGACCATTCCAGAAAAACCTGGATCTACTTCTTAAAGACCAAGGGTAACGTCTTTGATCAGTTTCAAGAGTTCAAGGCTCTCTTAGAAAACATGACAAGGAAAAAGATCAAGGTACTATGTTCAGATAATGGTGGAGAATACACGGATAAAGACTTCACAGGTTTCTGCGCAAAGGAAGGTATCAAAAGAGAGTGGACAACTCCCTACACTCCACAGCAGAATGGAGTACCTGAGGATTGGGGCAACTTCACATCAAGCATATATGCCAAGAAGGAAGGAACCACTCTTAGTGAAATGTGGTCTCTATGCAGGACAGAGGAAACCAGACTTAAAGCAAAAGAGGATGTGGGATCAAAGGAGCAAGCATTTGCTACCACGGCCAAGAGAAAGGGTAAATTTGATAAATTTGGTCCACGAAGAACAAACATCAAAGACATATCCAAAATACAATGTTTTGGATGCCAAGAATATGGACACTACAAAAGGAATTGTCCTAAGCTTAAGAAGGACAAAAACAACAAAAGGAAGAGGGAAGAAGCTCACATAACTCAAGAGGTGAAATAAGATGAAAAGAAGCAAAAGAAGGAAGATCCTTTAGATCTCTACTATGACTAGGTCAATCTCTTTTCTTCTTTCAAGATTTTGAGTAGGACAGGAGCATGTAGGAATAGAATAAAATTACATGGCCAGAAACATCCTTTAGAATCTAGAAGCATGATGCACATAGAGTTCTAGATACTCATGAAGATGTAGCATCTATAATGAGAATAAAAATGCATGGATAGAAATATCTTCTAGAATATAGGAGCATGGCAGATATGGCTCAAGATATTAATGTAGAAGAAGCATACCTAGTATAGGACCTCATCCACGATGAAGGAAAAATTGATTATGATTAAGAATCTTAGAAGACCCCCATCATCAAAAGAAAGAAAACATTTGCTAGGCAAGGGTCTTTAAGACCCTATGATGGAATCTTCAAAAGAAGTTTCATGAACCAAAGTAGATGTCTCATTGGGAATCTCATTCATGGGATTCAAGAAAAGGATGATATGCACGCAAGGCAAGATGAAGCAAGAAGGGCCACACCAACGACAACCAAATCAACGACAACCAAATGAAGCTAAGATGATCAAAGGAGAATCAAGATGAGGTATGTATGCATCAAGGTTTAATCATGTTATCATCTGTATATTATTGAGTCATGGGAATAGTTCTATAACATGATCAAGTAGGAAAGAATCTCTTTCACGAATGACATGCTTGATGGCATGTACTACAATGCAATGAAGGTCAACAAAACAATATGCTCACATAAGGACTATAAGGTTGCTAACTACGAAGCAAGAAGAAATGCTGACTAGTCCAGGAAACAAGCAAGGAAGAAATGCTCTCACAAGAAGCATAAGATGGTTGACCTATCTATCTAATAAAGAAGCAAATGAAGAAAGAGATCAAGCAAGCGAAGAACACCATGATCACCAAGAATCACTATCTGACAAGATACTTTGAAGATATCTCTCGAAAGCAGGCATGACAACTTTGACAAAGGAAGGAAGGACCCTTGACAGCTATGAAGGCCTTGGAGATATAAAAGGTGCAGATAACTGATTCTACTCTACGAAGATGTCGTGATGAAGAAACCATCCAACAAAAAGCAATGTTGAAGCAATATCAGGATGAATTCATGATGGGCTACTAGGTCGAAGCATGTAAACAAGCAAGTACAATGAAGCATCCATGAGAAGAGTATTTCGAAGCATGGACAAGATGAAAAAGGAGTAGCGAAGATGACAAGAAAGCCACTTTCGACGAAGAAAACAATGACATGAGAAACCAGGAAGGAAAGTGATCGATGGATGGTGCCCAACCTTGAACAAGTTCGAACAAAGAATTCATGACATCAAAGAAAGGAAGGAGATCAAGCAGCTGAAGGACCCATGAAGAAGAAGTCGCTGATGAATGAAAGATTCCCTAGTTAAGAGGGAGCTCTGACAGGTCCCTGATCAAGAGGGAGTTTTGGATCACCCCTGATTACAAAGGAGTGACAATTGTGTTTTCCATTTCATGGTTCATGCACTAGACCAGGACTAACAACCGTAAGTCTAGATGAATGCCATGAATGGAAATGTAGACACAAGATAGACACAACATTCTTGTTTTCACTTGGGAAGAAAGAATGGGAGGATTAGGTAAATGATCTGGCATCTGATACTCTTTGAAGATGTGTAGGGCATCCAAGACAAGAGTAGGCAAGATGACCGATATTCTTTGAGGGTTGGAAACACAAGATAAGAATAGTCCTAGAAGGTCATACTCAGAAAACACCCAGGTAGGTATGTACCTTGAGAGACAATGATGAAGGTGTTTATAAATCATTGGTCTCGCCAGCATTGTAGCTCATGATCTCATGAAGAGATGGAGTTGTTAGTCAAGGCCTTGCACTATGATAATGTTGATGGGTATGATGCTATAACAGATCGATTGCAAATTCGGTTTCTCTTATGTGAATTCTTCAAGATTGATAATAGCCAAACACCTTGTAATGTTGTATGAATACCTCCCTAGTTAAGAGGGAGTGTTGAAGGAAGTGTAACTAGGTTCGACCTTCATACATGTAAGTTTGACTTTTGTATTTATTCAAGAAAAGAGAAATTATTTGTCAATGAGTTTCTTGCTCATTGAATTAGGTCAAGCACATGTTTAAGTGCTTATAGGAAGTTAAGAGTCAATGTATTTATGTAAGACCCTTTGAGGGCATGTTACACTATTTATAAAATAATATAAAGGTCAAAGGAATACCTCCACGGCAAGTGCAAGTCCTCTCCATGCAGCAACGTCCTCCTCAAGAAGCAAAACAAAGAAAATAATGAAGAAATAGTCAAGTTGTCCTAAGGACAGCTAGTTCGCCTAAAGGAGGGATAGTTCTCTATATATAGAGGCTATCCACTCCAACAAAGATAGCGAAGATCATCTCTGAAATGAGCGAGCAAGTGCAGCCAAGTGAAAGGTGGAAAAGTCAAGTTTAAGGGAACCTATAGAGTAGTGAAGAAGGAGGAAAGATAACTGAAGAATAAAGGACTGTTTTAGGGTAAGCTGCAACCACAAATGCGAGGAATTGAAGGGCTGACTGTAGTCACTACATCAACAACGTTAAGGTTGCTAATCCATCATTGTTTGGGCTTCAAACTAGGCCTACTAGGCCTTCTATCCAAGCGAAGAGGGAAGGACATCAAGTGAAGTAAGAAAGAAGAAGATCTTAGTATAAGGGACTATTTCTAGGCCTAGAAACAGTCACACGTGCGAGGTGCAGTGAGGGTATGTCTGCGGCATAACAATAGCTAGTGAACACTCCATTGTTTGGGTGAGAAATCAAGCCTACAAGAACTCCCAAGCCTAGCGAAGGAGCCTATCTCTCTAGCATAGGTGAAAGGACCCTAATTCACTAAGGGTACCATCCACACATAAGAAAACTAAGGTAGAAGAACAACAATACAGTTATACACCCATACATCAAGAAGGATCTCACTTGGTCAAAGAAGAAGTCTAATTGAGCAAGGGATAGAAGAGGAACACCTCATTTAGAAGGCTCACTCAAGGAAGGTCTATCTCTAAACAAGAAACAAAGAAGAAGGACAAAGTGCTGGGGAGCAAAGTGCCGGAAGGAGGAAGCCTATGTGCCAGAGAACAAAGTGCAGAAAAGAGGAGAGGACTTGACTTGTGCCTGGAGGATATCCTAGTCAAGGGTCTAGGGTTTGGCATTGATCAATAGAAGCTTCAATAAGAGAAATTCTTGAAAGGGTTTTCCTCTCAAGAAAAGAGAGGTTTTGGCCTTGGCAGAGAGCCAACATCTTGTGTTCTTGTTCTTATGTTTTGGTCGCAGTTTAATGAAGTAAAAACACATGCATTAATAATAATAAGAAGAAGATTAAGCTAATAAGAAAAGTAAAAAGACTCCACAAATTGTTATCAAGTAACGAAGAATCTCACTTCACACATTTGCCCTAGATTCTTCAACAAAAAGGAGCTCGTAATCACTGCTCTTCTAGGACTACCAAAATCTTGGAGTGCTTTTACATCAGGACTTAACAGTTGGAAGGATACTCCAATATTTGAACAAATGTGAAATGCATGTAGTGAAGAAGAAGCTAGAGTATCATTGGTAAACAACAAGAAAGAAGATGAAGAAGAAAACACATCAAATGCCTATTCTGCTCATCACAAGAAGAAGGGAATCCTCAAGAAGTTCAAAGGACCAAAGAAGAAAATTGACCTATGCAAGATTGAATGTTACAATTGCCATAAGATGGGTCATTACAAAGGTCATTGTCCTGAGAATCCAAGGAATAAGAAGAGAGATAGGGATCAAGCAAATGTTACCGAAGAAGCTCCATCTAAGAAGAACAAGACTAAAGAAGAATCAAATGTCAAGAATTATACTAGTAAGTCTTCTGTCTCTCACGTATCCCTCTTAGTCTTCTATTTCAAGTTTTAAATTGTTTTCCTTTATAGGTCTAACATGTCTTGTTAGAACATTTTTGAATTTTTGATAAGTTGTAGGTATCCCTCAAAGATTGGATTTAGAGGGAGCCTTCACCATTTTTACCAAAAGATAAGTATCTTATTCCTTGTCTGCTCTTTTTGTTTGGTTTCTTTCTCATATCAAAATGTGTTTGTATTGTAAGCTAATAATCTTTTCTTTATATTTTCATTGGTTAGGAAAGCTTACTGAATGCTCAAAGGCTATGAAAAAGACTTCAAAGGGTAAACTTGAAGCATGGAAGGAGTTCTAGTGCAAAAGAAGCCCTTCAAGCATTAATGACCTACAAGGTTTGTTAAAGAACAACTCAAGGTATGTTTTAGACTATAAACTTTGTTAAATGTACGATCATTCTTCTTTTTAAATTTTGCTTTACATTACTGACATCTCCACGAAACCTACCCCACGAAACCCTCTCCAGCAACACTGAAGCACTACGTCAATCCTCATGGCCTCTGCGTTAGCCCTCTGAGGCACTGCGCAGCCTTTGGGACCTTCTGCGTCACAACTGCTGTCCTTTGCATGGATGATGCAGGCCCTCTGGCCTCTTCGCTGTCTCTACTGGGCTCTGCGTGGCCTTCTTTGGCTTCTGCGTTTGCCTCTCTGCCTCTACGCTGGTCTCAGCATTTTCTCTATCTCTCTGTCTAGTACTCACTGCCCCTCCCTGCTAATCACTGATTCGACTTTACTTAGCAACCTCGCTCTAGTAAATCGAATGACTGCTCACGCTAGTGTGTTCTCCAATTTACCCTCAAGCCTCCTCTTATACTTTTCCCGTTGGTTCTTCAACGACTGAGATTACATCTCTAATCAACAACTAAGATTAGATTTGGCTTGATCCATGTTTTTTGGAACCTTCTAACCTAGTTTTATATTAATACCCATTAATATTTTATTTTTCCTAAGTTTAGACCTAAGTTGCAGGAAACATGGGCAAAGGGTTCGTTTCCATACGGAAACGAAACGGAAACGGGGAAACCCGTATGGTATGGCCCAGAAATTCGTTTCCGGCCGTACTGGACCGTTTCTCGATGAGGAAACATGGCCAGTGCAGCCGAAAATGTGATTCCGGGCCTTACGTCGAAGTTAACTCTTGTAAATTGACTTTTTCTTGTATTTTTTTTTTGTTGTTTGGTTTTTGTATTTTGTTTGTTTTTTTTATTTTTAATTTTTTCGCTTCTAATTTTTTATTGGGCGACTCAAATATCCTCTAGATGCTTCTAGATGTCTCTCAAGTTATAAAAAAAAGGAGTTTTTTGTGTGGGGCAGCGAAATGCTCAAGGCTATGGCCCTAGTGTTGATATGCAGTTCATGGTAATGTTAAATTCTTAAAGTAAACGTGATATTCTCCTTTATTTTTCATTTTCATCCTTTTACTTAAATTTTTAACATTACCATGAAATGACTCAGGATGTTTGAGAGTGGTTTTGCCCTCATTGGATTTCATATGGAGAAGTAGAATTTTTAGATCCTCACTCAAATCCAACAGACTTATCTTTTTTTCAGGATTTTCAGGATGGGGGGATTGCAATGTTCCATTGGATTTTATCATGTACTAGGGTATGAACTTGTATTTAATCAAGAAGAACCAAGCCCTTTATGCAGGGGAGACTCCCAATAATCAAGAGCATGTAGGGTACTAGGGTATGAAACTTGTATTTAATCAAGAGCACTAAGGTCGTTTGACTATGTAGGAGAGACTCCAATCAAGCACGAGACAAAAATTAGAAAATTTCTCGTGGCTGATTTTGGATATTTCTATTTTCCATTAAGTGATCATTCACGAGTAAATGTGATGTAAATTTAGAGACTTAATAGTTTATGCATTGACAATTGACAATTTTATCATAATGTAATAAATAGAATGTACCATATATTCTTATGATTGCACATATTTCTTAAATGTCCTAAATAATATATATATATTATATTCACGTTTCCTCATTTCCAAAATTTGGGGGGGTCACGTTTCGTACCCGTGCCCATTTCAGAAACTCGTCCCCGTTTCCCCGTTTCGTGCAACTTAGGTTTAGACATAGGAAATCCACTAAAAATATTAATTATTTTAATATCTCCCAAACTAGTTAGAATGTGCCCAAACCATTTCTGGGTCTTGGAGATCTCATGTGCTTTAGCCTCTCCACCAATTTTCATGGCTAGAGCACATCCGATGCTACCCCAAATCAACATAATGCAGGAAGAATTTCTAACGTGTTAGACTTAGCAATTCCAACATGGTATCAGAGCCTTGCAGATCATAGGAGAGCTGAAGGTACCTGCTAAATCAGAAAATTTGCAATAGAAACAATTGTCCCGAGAGATAGAAGCTGTTCCTAAGTAGAAAGTTGCATAGGAGTGACGCAGAGGGCCTACGTCATCATTTCGAGCTAGAGAGAGGGCCAGTGCAGAGGCAGAGAAAGGTAGAAGAGGCTCACGAAGGGCCACGCCATCCTACTCAGTCAGGTAGGCTTGACGCAGCTGGCTAGAGGAGTGATTCAGCCTTGCCGGGATTGCGCAAAGCTAAGAGGCTCACTTTCTTCAGTTGCTGGGGCCTATGGAGCTATGGGCAGATTGTGGATTGGGAAGTTGGTGGGGTGCTGTTGCTGTCGAAAGAGAACAGTACCTAACGGTATAGAACCAAGGTAGAGGGAGCCACTGCCTTGAGGGATTTATAGCCATGAAATCCAGATGCGAGTTTTGCAGTTGCAAAGAGGATCACAGAGGAGCAGTTTGACAGTTGGCAGGAGGATTTCCAGGAGGGAAATCGAGACTAAGAGGGATTCTAGGAGAGAACTTCTAGGAGGGAAGTCGAGACTTAGAGGGAGTCCAGGAGAAGAGTGGAGATGGCCATGAATGGACTGAGGGATCAGGATTGGTTGGACGGGGTGTCCAACTTTGTGGTCTGGAAGGCCAGGACCCTGTCCATTCTAGATAAACATCGCATCAAGGCCTTCGCCTTGAGAACAGTGGCTATCCTAGTTGACCCGACTGATAATGAGAAGTACGAGGAGGCAATTACCAAGGCGAAATGCATCATCCTTGATGGGGTCAAGAATCATGTGGTCCAACATATTGCTGAGAAGGATACGACAAAGGAAATGTGGGAGACCTTGAAGACATTGTACCAGCATACTTCCGTGCAGAGGAAGATGTTACTTGAGAATCAACTGCGATCATACCAGATGCAGAAACAGGAGCAGATAGATTACTTCCTCAGTAGATTGAAGGAGATCCGGGACCAACTAACTTCCATAGGAGCCATGCCGGATTAGGAGTTGATGGTAAGGATGGCTCTAAACGCAGTCCCCGAGGAGTGGGAGACATTCGTCCAAAGCATTCTGGGCAGGGCAAATCTTTCAGATTGGGAAGAATTGCGGGAAGCTGTTCGCCAAGAAGAGATTAGACTGCTGAGCAAGACAGGAACTAGCAGCAAAGGAGTCCAGATCAAGAAGGAAGAAGAAGAGGATGCAGCTCTGGCATCTGCAAGGAAGCAGGAGAAGAGGAAGAAAAAGGACCTCTCCAATGTCAAGTGCTTCAACTGTGGGGAATTGAGTCATTATGCGAACTAGTGTCCGAGGAAGAAGACTAAAGGAGAGGCGTCTGACTCCAAGGCAACGCCAACGAAGGCGGAAAATGAGGTAGAGGATGATGACGATTGTGCCATGAGTGCTCATGTACCTCTAGAGAAGAGGTGGGGAGACATCGAGCTGTAGTTAGGAGGACTACAGGCGATGAGGGGTAGGATCCTTGAGGTACCCAACTTCTTGGATTATACCTTGCTACGGGTGCCTCGAAGAGAGATTAGTAGGATTGGCTGATGTCGATAGAAACGGGTGCGGATGAAGCAACAGAGAGTGCTATAGTGCAGCAGTCCCTGGCAGCACAAAGCTGGTAGGCTGCAGCAGTGCAAGAGGCACAAAGGAGCTTGCAACAGTGCAGGATGGCACAAAGAGGTTTGTAGCGGTGCGAGAGGCAGGGAGTTGTTGCAACAGCATCGAGAGTGTTTCTAGCCTGACATAGATGTTAGTGGTTGAGTGGATCAGTTACTTACTTCTCAATAACTGAGTTGTAGTGCAGTAGCTATTGGCAGTAGCACAATGCAACATGATGAGAGGGGGTTGCAGTGCAGATGTAGTGTTGGGAGAAAGGACCAGTAACAACAGCGGCAGTGGCAGTGGCAGAGCCATGGGCAACAGTATAGGATGCAACAATGTAGATGATGTTGGGCGGGGAGACCTAGCATCAACACAGGTACTGGTGCTGTGTAATTAGAGTGATGCTAAGTATGGAGTATTACTAGAACACAGTCCTCGCTAAGAGGGAGTGTTGATTTGGGGTAGCATCAGATGTAGTGTTCCACGGGTACGTGTCCCCCAGGGTCAGGTGCACGCACCCCTCCCACCCCTCGCACCCGGGACGGGGAGTCTCTTGGGGTGCATTTCCCCACGCACCCTTTCTGGGGAGTCTCGGGGAGACGCAAGGGGGTGCATTTCCCTTGTGTGGGAGTCTAGACACCCCAAAAAGGGTGTGTCTGGGCGTCCCCCTTTAGTGTGGGAGTCTAGACTCCCCAAAAAGGGTGCATCTGGGCGTTCCCCTTAAAAAAGGGTGCTTCTGGGCGACACCCTTTAAATTTGTCTAATAAGACCTAGATTAAAAAATAAAAAATAAAAAATAAAAAAATCAAAACAATTAAAAAAATTTAAAATTAAAACTAAATAGAACAAAAATATAATAAACAACTAAAAGTCTAAAACCTAGGTTGAATAAAATCAAAATGAAAGTTAAAACTTAAAACTCATGAGTCATTTTCATTTCAATGGAAACTCATGAGTCATTTTCATTTCAACGCTGAATACGCTGAGCTGAGTTGAGCTGCTGCCCAGCCAACCTCCTGCCACCGCTGAGATCGCACTGTCGAGACTTAAGAGTGTACGCCATTTGCTCTAGCGTTAGCTTGCAGTTCCTCCAGCTTGCAACCTGCACGCTGTTCGTTGCCCACGACTTCCAACCATCGCCCAGTGATCCTCCTTTGTCGTCGACTTCCAACCATCTGCCATTGCCGTCGACCCCTCTGTGTCGTGACGTTGTGCGGCTGTGGCACATCGACCTGCTAACTTGTGCCATTGACCCCTTTGTGTCGTGACGCTGTGCGACTGTGGCCTGTCGACCTGCTCACTTGTGCCATCGATCTCTAGGTAAACACTGAAGTTTGAACAACTGTAGTTTTAATTTTTTTTTTTGGCTATCATAGTGAACAGAGCAATGTGCTGATTTTTTTTTTTTTTTTTTTAATTCTATTTGTTTATTTCAGTTTAATCATAATGTTTAAATTTTAAATAATTTTTAAATTTAAATTTTAATGAAAACACAATTGCTGTACTTTTTTTTTTTGTTTCAGTTTTAATTTAATAATTTGAATTTATTAATAGTAGATTTGCATTGTAAAATTAATTTAACATGATGAGATTTTTTTTTTTTAAACTCTTCCTGCAGGGCAGAAAAACAAAAAAAAATTGCAAAATAAATTAAAACAGTAACACAACAAGCTGCAAGTGTAAAATCGCTGATTACAATAACATGAGCAACCATAGTGACACTGACAGTGATAGTGATTATGATCTTCAAACAGAAAGTCCTCTTGGTTCTGAAATCCTATCAACAATGAATGAAACCCATGGCAGTAGTGCAACTAGTGTTTCTCCTAGTGCAACTGCAACCCCATCAAAGTTATTGGCAGAATATGCAAAATGGACGTTTAATTCAAGTAAACCTCTTTTGTTATATGTTACCAAAATGGCTGACTCTTCAACTCAACCAAAACCAAGAAAACAAAGAGGTGGGACACGCCATTGGAAATGCAATGTTTTTGGTCATTCTTGGGTTGGGAGTTATAGTCGGATCAAGATGCATCTTTTGGGTGTAGGTGGCAAAGGGGTTCATATATGTAGAAAATTAACCTTATTGCAAAAATCAGAGCTTTTGAGGATGCAAATGGCAGCAGATGCAAAGGGCAACTTTTCAAGTAAAAATATCATGGCCCAAGCTCACCAAATTATTGATGAAGCCACAAGCTCCAAAAGAAAATTAAAACAAATGAAAGATATGCCTTCACCATCTCCAGTTGGGACTAAGGGTTCTCGCTCTTGTGCAGTGGGACCAACTCTTACAGGGATGTATGGTAAGTTGAACCGTAATGATATAGATGATGCCATTGGAAAATTTCTTTTTGCCAATGGCATTCTTTTCCATGTTAGTCGCTCTCCTTACTACAAGGAGATGGTCAAGGCAATTGCAGCAGCAGGACCTTCATGTGTGCCCCCAGGTGAACATAAGTTGAGGACAATGATATTAGAAATGCAAGTGGCCAATAATTAATGTGCAAAAGGAAAATCTGAGGTAGACATGGGTGAGGGAAGCTTGTTCTATTGTTATGGATGGATGGACAGACATTGCCAAATGTCCACTTATCAACATCATAGTTACTTGCCGAGAGGGGCCTTTCTTTTTTAGAGCTATTGATTGTTCTGGAAAGTGCAAAGATGTAGCTTTCCAATTTGAGCTTCTTCGTGATGCTATAAAGGAGGTTGGATCTACAAATGTTGTACAGGTTGTGACAGATGCATCAACAATGTGTAGATCAATAGGATTAATGATTCAAAGTAAATACAGGCATATTTTATGGACCTTTTGTTGTGTGCATGCGCTCAATAATGCATTGAAAGACATTGGCAAAATTGAGTGGGTATCTAACTTGGTGACAACTGCAATAAATGTGTAGATGTTTATTTGCAATCACCATACCTCTTTAGCCATGTACAGGTCTCCTGCGAGGAAGGAATTTCTCAAGCCTACTGATACCAGATATGCTAGTTATTTTCTTTTATTGGAGAGGATGTTGGAGGTGCAGTGAGCATTGCAGGCCATGGTTGTGATTCCAGATTAGAACAGATGGGCAGGATCTAAGACAAAGGAAGGAAATAAAATCAGGATTCAGATATTGGATAATGATTGGTGGACAAATTGTGGTTATTTTGTGTCACTTTTACGTTCTGTAGTTGAGGTCATTCGCTAAACTGACACAAATTCTCCTACTCTTGGAGAAATATATGAGACTTTTGATAGTATGTTGGATCAAGTAAGGGTGGCCATTCGTGAGAAAGATCATTCCTTAGAGTTCTATACGACCCAAATTCGACCCATTGTACAACGTAGGTGGGATCGAATGAATACACCTTTGCACATGGCAGCATATTGTAAGGATCGTGAAACAGATGTAAATACAGTAAAGGGGTTTTTATTATGAACTTGTAATTAATTTCCTGAAATTTTACAAAATTAACTAACAGCACTGTTGAGGGTACCTACTTGTGCACCTGCGGTTGGTGATGCCTCCAGCTACCTTGCTTCGGTTACCAAAAGACCGAATCCACCCAACAAACTGAGCAGAACCTCGCTACTCAGTCCAGTAAGCTTCTTAGTTGAAGTAGACTGTTCCCCCGTGCCTAGAAACCTCCGAACAATCCTCGCTCTTCTTGTGGGTAATTTCAGTTTATGATGTCCTTCCTCCTTCAGTTTCCCTTTCCTTCGTTCTTTTCCTTTCTCCCCGCTCCCCTCTAAAATTTTGCTCAGTGGTTTTTATCTGGTTTCTTGGCGGTGGCCACTCTTCACTTAGCTTTTCGGTGACACCTTCCATGTCACGTATCATATATATCTCTTTTATGGTCACGTATATATATTGCATTTATAATTTAATTAATTATATTTCTTTATGATTTAATAAAATATATTTCTTTTATGTTTTAATAAATATATTTCTTTTATGGTTTAGTAAAGTACTTCTTTTAATATAAAGATCATAAGGTTATGACTAAGTACCTTACTTTTAATTAATTATTATTATATTATTATTATAATTTATTAATAATCTAAAATATATAATTATATAACCATTTTTTAAGATTTAGCTTAATTTCTAACATTTACCGTTTTATAGTTATGTTTACATTATACATTTTAAATTTAGTATCTACCCATTAATCATGATACATTGAGCAATATGGGTGTTGATGGGTGAATAGAATTTTCATTTGAAGAAGTGTTATGATATTTAATACTTATAGTTAATTTAGTATATAAATACTAGTGCGGCGTATGCGACACATGCATATGTAGCTATGATATGCCTGCTATTATTCTTGTGTTCTCTATATTTTATAGATAGGTCGTTACACATATGCACTCAACCCAAAATGGTATGCGGCAAGGACTGGTAGAATTCTTCCCATTGAAGATCTAGAGGTTAAAAAGGGATTTCAAGCTGTCATTACAAAGATGTATAGATCAGAAGAAGGGAGAACAATTAGGAGACAGTGGATGTAATTTGCAAGTCTCACTGGTCCCTTCAACAAGCATGATGCAAGGGAAGATCGCAATGATTTAGGCCAAACTGACCCCCTTGGTTGGTGGACCATGCATGGGGATGATGCTCCAGAGATCTAACAACTTGCTATTCTCTTATTGTCTCAGATTGTTAGTTCCTCTGTAGCAGAGAGGAATTGGTCCACATATAGCTTCATCCACTCTATCAAGAGGAATAGACTTTACTCTAGGAGAGCAAAGAAGCTAGTTGCAGTGCACAGTTCGCTACGCCTTGCACATAGGAAGACACCAGAGTATCGGAAGGGACTGACAACACAATGGGATGTGGATCCAGAGGATAGTGCACAGATGGATGAGGAGGATGGACCAAATGAGCTACGACATGGTTTGGTTGGAGTTTCCTTGGTTACTCAAGAGAGTGACTTTGACTCAGACACTGACATTCCCATTGATGGTCTTGATGACTTCATGCAGCAGATGGATGTCGAGGACCAATCATTGAGATTGAGTCCTTGATGCTGATTTATCATTTTATTTTTAGTGCTCATTATCCATTTTTACTTTTCAGTGTTAACTTTTGAGTTGGGACACTAGATATTGATGACTCGACTCTTTACTCTTAACTATTTTTGAGTTTGAAACTGAGTTATATAAATTTAGTGTTCAAACTTTGAAAATATACTAGTATGTTTTGCTTTCAATTTAGATTCTAGAATGATGAATGATGAATTTAATTTTTAAATCAATGTAGATTGTAGAATGATGAATCGTTGAATGATGAATGATATGGATCAATGTATTTGAATATTTCATTATTGATTTTTATTTATTTTTATCGAATCTCATGGGATGTATGAATAATTCAATAATGAGACTTGAGTATGTCATATGAATGATGTATGTATCAAAATGAATGATAAGGATGGATCAATGATTCAATTGTCTATTTAATATTTTTATGCTTTCATTATTGAACAGTG
>APFE030445479.1:0-24239 GCA_000404065.3 Pinus taeda | reverse complement strand
TATATATATAATCACATGTTAACATACTTAATTTTTACATATATTATAAAATTAGAGATATATCATGACTAGCAATCTCATCCTAACCTCATCCATCCATGATTATCACTTTTTCCACTAATTCCTCACCAAATTCATCATTACATAAGAACACTTCTCCAAGTTTAACTGAGCAAATCCAACCATCTCACAGACTTTGTTTTGAGCTTAGAATGAGTCCTAGCCACTCCCTTGCCTCATTTATCTCACCATTCACCTTCCCTAAGACCTACACCACCTTCCAAATCCCTCCTCTTTCTCTCAGTCGGATCCTGTGGGAATATAGGGGATCAATAGTAGCATTAGGAAGTCTTGTAGGAGGCATTAGGACATCATGTAGGAGGAATTAGGACATCCTCTAGGATGACCTATAGTGTCCTGTTTTGAGGCCGAATTGTGGAAAGAGCACCAAGGAAGATAGGAGAATACCGCTACTTGCCTCCCAAGCCATCTGACCATTCAACATCATCCCTAATCCACTTGCCACATCACCAATAGGATGTAGCATTCACATTTTCACATAAAAAGGACAAAAAGAAAAAAAGAGTTATTGTGCTCATTTACATGCACAGTAGTAGAATATTTGGTTATTTCAGATTGCATGCCTAGGGCAATAAGATTACACACATGTCAACTTAGCCATCTTTTGAAGCAAAGCCTCTTAGAGGTAGTTAGATGAATGGTGTGTCTAAGCATTTGATATTAGTTTTTCCTTTGTACAGTAGATAATGTTTTAGTTAGAGTAAATTTCCCTTTTCCTCATTGGTAATCAAGCTTCTTCTGAATCAATAGAAGGTTGGTTTGAGAAACCATAATGGTCTTACGCCAGCTTAGCAGTGACAAAGAGCAGACCCATAACATCTTCTTGTGTATAAAACACTATCACTTCCAAGTTTGTATGAACCCTAGGTTGATAAAGTAAAGTTGGTAACCCTAGGAGTTGCAACATTCTTGTTGCAATATTGGTGCTCGTCCCCTTTTGGCGTTGTTTCCGGGGAGGTATATTAGTAAGATGTGATTTATGATTTCTTTCTTCCATTTCTTATCTATGACATTCTACTATTAGCTTCATTTATGAACAAGTAATTGTAACTCAATTTTCTTTCTTTTCCATTCTGTAAGTGAGATTTCATTCAAGCTATTAGTTTCCATTCAGTTTGTGATTTCAATTCTGCAGTTAGTCTCAAAGCTTGAAAAAAAAACATAAAACTAAGAAAAAAAACTTCTTTCGTTCCTCGTAGGAATAGGGATAACTTAGGGATATTTCTACCAAATACCCCCACCATTTCAAACATCCAACCTTCCCTCTTCTTCGGTAGCTGTGTATTGGAGGACCCCTTAGGCGAACAACCAGATATTTTCGAAGAGTGTACAGGGGGAGAAGAAGAAGGAGAGCCCATTCCAACTGACCTAATGGATGAAAATAGAAATGACATAAGAGATAGAGAAAGAATTGAGGGTTCTTTTCCACAAATGCATTAAGGACAACCATCAATTGCCACCCAAATTAGGGGGAATTTTATATCAACTTAACATTTATAAAGAGAAAAAAATTGAATTTAAAATATTTTTTCCTTTGTTAAAATTTTTTTTCCACTCAGTAATATCAAGGAGATGTTAAATTTATTTAATACTTAATAAAATTCCATACCAGACATTTAGAAAATATCGATGGCAAGAAGAAATTTAGTGTAAAGAATAAATGAATAAAGTGAAGGATATTTTTCATTTAATTATTGTTCTTTCTAATTCAATGACATCATGGAGATGTAAAATTCCTTCAATATTTGATATGAATTAGAATTTAAAATACATTAACAAAAAGGGAAGATTGGAAAGTAAGTATTTTTTATATAAAAGAATTGAAAAAATGATAAAGAATGATTCAAAAATTTTAACGGTGCCTATCTCAGAATGATGGAGATGTGTAATCTGTTCCTTATTTATCTTGGAGTTGACATATGACATGAATGTGTGTGTCTGTGTGTCTATGTTGTAGTAGTATAGATAATATACAGATTTCAACTATATATATATATTATTATTATTATATTATATATATCAACGTTTCCAGGATATCACGATCTCTGCGATTGCAGGCCTTGATTCTCCCCAGGCCAACACTATGGATCCTCACGAGAAGGCACAGTCAAACTGGAAGGAATTTGGAGGCCGTGGGGCTCCATCATGGGACCCGAATCCACACAAGTTGTTTCGACCCGATCTCCCCTTCACTCATCCCCAAATGATATTCAACGGCTATTATAGGGACTAGGTTTCCTTACGGAACAACTACCCTGATTCATGGACTCCCTTGCAAAAAATGGATATAGAGGGATGGAAGGGAAAGGAAAGGGTTTTAGGAACAACAACTTATACCACTCACACACTACAAACCAGAGCTTTTCCAGAGTCATACCCTGGTTGTCGATCTGTTGCCCACAAGATAAAAGCCAAAAATGAAGCTATATGGCCAGAGGTCAAACTGCACGGGAATGGATCTCAGCTATGGAGCCTGCTGCGCCCCTTTATTCACAAAGGAAGGCTGGGTCTGGCACCAATGGATGGAAGCTAAGAGCTACAACAGATCCAACCAAAGGTGACATGATCCTGGAGGGCCAGACATTCTTGTGAAAAGTAGATATTCTAGAGATAGTGACTGGGACTATGAAAAACATCCTCCACAAACTAGATCTAGAGAAACAAAGACAAAAAATGAATACAAAACACAGTGGTGCATTTAGGTTTATACAGGAAAAGCTAGATCCAATAGATCAGGACCTCAACAAGGTCTTTCCACTCTACATGGACAAAGATCTGATACAAATCTTCATCAAAATGATAGGGGGTAGACACTACTGCATGCAGCTCAGCAAGGGGTTTAGTATTCATGAGTTAAAGAAGGAAATCTAGATCCAACTTGGAACCCCAACAAAACACCAAAATATGATATATATATAAGACATAGTCTGTAGGACAACCACACACTTCAGCACTATGGTATAATGAAAGATTCAACCATCATTCTTAATCTAAGGTTGCGTGGTAGATGTAATGGAGTCAATTCAAAAAATACAGGTTCCTTCTTTGATGCAGTCAAAGGAAAGGAGAAAGTACCAAACAAACTAGCATGAGCATCAGAACTACTAGGCCCCTACATTGTGGAACAAAAATTGGAATCTCCAACGCTTCAAGTGTCTTTGCTAGAGGTAACTTCTCTACACATAGATCTATCCAAGAATTTTTTTATCTATAGATTTAACAGCTTTTGGCTAAAATTTGATGCTCTGCATCAACGGATCTTCTCCTCATGGTCATCTAACTGCGAAATTTGCCTACGCCCAAAAGGATTTTTTGTAGTTAGATTCGACACAGAACGGGAACGTGATAGTATCATTAATCAAGGACCTTGGTTTTGGGGAATTGTTGGCCTCTTCACCACCCCCTGGTTCCTTAATTTTGATGTCAATACTATGAAAGTGTCCACAATGCCTGTTTGGGTTAGGCTTCATAACCTCCCTCTACAATTTTGGCATCACAAAGTTTTAATATCCATTGGGAATTCCATGGGGAAATTCCTAAAAATGGATGAAGATAGAGCTATTAGGGGAATTTTCACATTTGCTAGCATATGTGTGCAAGTGGACTTGAGTCAGGGGCCACCTGATCACATTAGATCGATCTTCAATAATACTTTGTGGAAACAACTGCTGAACTATGAGAATACATCATTCAGATACCAAGGGTGTGTGCAAACATGGCATCTCCAATATGCCTACCCACTGGCCATAAAGGACCCCAAAGGGAATAAGAAACAACAAAAAAAGGCCAAAGGGTGGAAGCGTACCAACCCACTGGAAGAAGAGGACATGCAGAGAGAACCTATAGGGAATCTTTCGGAACTTGACACAAAAGGGATAGAAATATACATTAGGAAGAGAACACCCCAAACACTTAGTTCACTATAGAAAAACCCTGTGATTAGCATCCCTTTTTGCTTCCTTTTTTGCATCTAGAGCCAATTTTTTGTGCTATTTGTGTCCATTTATCAAATATGGTGCAAAACTCGATGCAAAGTTTGCACTGAGTTTTGCACCAAGTCTTACATCAGGTTTAGCACCAGGTATTGTAATAGGTTTTGCAGCAGATTTTTTACACCAAATGCCAAGTTTTGTACCATCCTTTGTACCATGTTTTGCATCAAGTGTGGCACCTAATTTTGTTCTCCCAACTCTTGCATCCTCTATTTCATCCACTTTTTGCGCCGACACTTGCATCAACTTTTGCATCATTTTTAAATCATTTTTTGGATCCGTTTTTGCATATTTTTTGCATCCCCTTTGTGCCAAGTTTTGCATCGAGGTTTTTGTCTAGTTTTTCATCTAATTTTTCATCTACTTTTGTTGCATTTACTTTTACATCCTGTTTTGCATCCATATTTACATCCTCTTTTTCATCTATTATTGTATCCACTATTGCATCCATTTTTCGTGTGCCATAATTTGCACCTAGTTTAACACCTCCCTTTGCACCCTTTTTTGTTTCTAAATTTGCATCCACGATTGCATCCTCATATACATCTAGGGTTTCATCAAATTTTACATCTATTTTTTCATCCCTTTTTATATCCACTTTTGCATCAAGATTTTCATCAGGTTTTGTGCCTCATATTGCATCTAATTTTGCATCGAATTTTGTTGCATCAACTTTTGCATCCTATTTTACATCCATTGTTGCACCCATGTTTATGCCCACTTTTACATCCCTTTCTGCATCTTATTTTGCATCTTCATTTGCTTCTTTTTTTTCATCTATCATTACATCCGCTTTTGTTGTTACACAATTTGTGCCATGTTTTGTACTTATTGTTAACCCATGTTTGCTTCCAATTTTGCATCCATATTCACATCCTCTTTTGCAAAAAATATTGCATCTATTCTTGCATCCACTTTTGTGTTGGGTTTTGCGTCTCATTTTGTATCTTCTTTTGCATGCTCTCCCATTGAATCCATATTTTGCATCCAATTTTGTTTCTCGTGTTGCACCTGCGTTTACATCCACTTACAAATTGTATTCTCTACGGTTCTCTACGGTTTGAAACAACCGCGAAGACTGCGGTTTTGATCTGTGGTTTCTTCGGTTCTCTGCGGTTTTCTTCTCTGCGGTTCTCGCAGTTTTCTCTGCGATTTTCTTCTGGGTTTTCAAGCATACCTCATATGAGATCTCGCAGGCGGTTCCAAATATTTTTACAGATCTTTGCTAGGTTTCAAGCGTACCTCATATGAGATCTCGCAGGCGGCTCTCGCAGTTTTCTTCGATTCTCGCAGTTTTCTCTGCGGTTTTCTTCTCTCCGGTTCTTGCAATTCTCGCAGATCTCTTCTAGGTTTTCAAGTAGATTTTCTTTCGCAGATCTCTCTTCTAGGTTTTCAAGTAGATTTTCTTTCACAGATCTCGCAGATCTCGCAGTTTTCTCGCAGATCTCGCAGTCTTCTTGAGTGAGACGTTCGTATCTCTTCAGATCTGCAGTTTGGCTTTCGATCTGGTGCAGATCTGCGTAAAATATGGCTCCGAGCTTCACAAAAATAACTGGTGGCTCATCCGCCTATGGAGGGCAATCTCCTGCCCATATCGTGAGTGAATCTCCAGCTCCGACTATCCAAGTGGTCCAGGACTCACTAGATGAAGCTTTGAAGTTCTCCGAAAGTGCCCTAATTTGTCGGTTCAATGGTTTTTGGCCGCGGCTGATAGAACTCCACAATTGGATCTCGGAGGTATGGAAGCCTATCATTTCTAATGAAATTAATATCTACCCCTGTGCTAGAGGTTTCTTTATAATAGATTTTGAAAATCCTGAAAGCAGACAATGTATTCTAGATTCCGGCCCTTGGTTTTGGGAAAAATCAGGCCTATTCATGAAGCCATGGAACCCATCATTCGATCCCTCTACAGCAGTGATAACCTCAGCACCAGTTTGGGTGAGATTGCCAAGCCTACCCCTGCATCTCTGGAATCTCTCCTCGCTAAAAGCCATCGGAAATGCATTTGGGAAATTTTACTGCAGGTGCCCAGAAACAGAGGAATATGCCAGAACCACCTATGCACGCATCTGTGTGGAAATGGATTTCAGCGCCAGATTCCCAGCTGAAATAAACCTAACAAGTAAAGAATATGTGTGGAACCAGAAGCTTTATTATGAAAGTGTCCTCTTCAGATGTCGATCGTGCTTTGAGACGGGGCATCTAGCCAAAAATTGCCCAAAAGCCTCTGAGAAAAATTTTGCTAGAAAAAACCACCACAGATCTACATGGTGGGAAGGAGCACAAAAAGAACACTACACTATCATCAAAGAAGATTATTCTAGAGAAAACTCTGAGTCACAAGAAATCAAGGAAGAAGGAAACAACTCTCAAAGCAAGCAAGGAGAAAGCCCGCCCCAACAAATCAACAGTTATGAGGATTTGAATACCGCAGAAAATAAATCTTCATTTAACAGCAAAGCAGATCTCCTAAACCAAACTTCTCCGACTATAGATCGCGAAGCTA
Organism: Pinus taeda; assembly: GCA_000404065.3. Lineage (NCBI taxonomy): Eukaryota > Viridiplantae > Streptophyta > Pinopsida > Pinales > Pinaceae > Pinus > Pinus taeda. The sequence goes on along the minus strand of APFE030445479.1, from coordinate 17,657 downwards.
AGACACCAATGTCCATTGAACCAGAAGAGATGAAGGAGATGCAAGACAAAGGAAGTTGGAAGACCGTAGAGAAAAGAAAGAAAGCTACAACACCAATCTCGCCAAGAAAGACAAGGAGCCAGACAAGTAAAAATTAAGAAAATTGTAGGTCCGATAGACCAATTTGGTCTCAGTGGACGTTAACCATCATCATCATCATCATCATCATAAAATCTTGTCTTGCATCAAAGTTTGCATCTTTTTTGTGTGTCTATTATTACATCCACTTTCTCATCCACTTTTGTTGTCCTATGATTTGTGCCATATCTTATGCCTATCATTGCATCCCACATTTTCTTCCACTATTGCATCCACATTTGCATCCTCTTTCATGTCCATGTTTGCATCAAATATTGTTTATGTTTATTCCATTCCATTTTGAATCTACTTTTACATCCACTTTTGATTTTTCCAAATTTTCAACTAATTTTGTGTCCACTATTGTACCCATGTTTACATCTGTATTTGCATCCAAGTTTTCCTCATTTTTGCATTCAGGTTTGTATCTTTTTTCTTTGTACATTCATTGTTGTATTCAGATTTGTTTCACCACAATTCATGCTAAGTTTTATGCCTACTATTGTTCCCATGTTTTCTTCCAATTTTTCATCCATGTTTTAATCCTATTTTGTGTTCAAGTTTGCATCAACTATTGCATCTACTTTTTCATCCACTTTTGTGTCAATTTTTCTGTCTTGTTTTTCATCTACTTATGTTGTGTCCACTCTTCATCCAATTTTACGTCTATTTTTACCCACATATTATTTTTTCACTTTTGCATCCCTTTTCCAACGCACATCATATTTTTTGCATTGATGATATTTCTTATGACATTGAAAATTATGAACAAATGATGACAATGTCAATAATTATAATGATGATGATAATGAAGATGATGACAATGACATGAATTGTGATTATTATGATAATTACAATGATGATAAATATGATGGGGGTTACAATGACAACGATGATGACGATGCGAATGACCTTGGCCATTCTTCCCCATTTTTAAATTTTGTCATGGTCATAATCATAATAATTATCTTTGGCGTTGTATTCCAAGTCATCATAATCTGATCATCATTATCATTATTTTAATCTTGGTCATCATCAACAACAATAATGACATGAATGATGATTATGATGTTCATGATGAAGATGACAACAATTATGATAAAAATTATATTAGTTATGATGACCGGGATGATGACAATTATAATGACGATGATAATGGTAGTGATGATGATTATCATCGAGCATATATAACAAATAAAGTTGTTATTTCTCTTGCATATATCATGCGTACTAAAAACCCTTTTTGAGCACTCATAACATTTTTTGGGTTGATGATATTTCTTACAATACCTATAATTATGAATAATTGACGACAATGTCTATAATGATGATGATGATGATGATGATGATGACATGAATGGTGATTATGACGATAATGATATGATGACAATAATGATGACGGTGACGGTGGTGATGATGGTGATAATGAAGATGATGACCATCCCTCTGAACTAGGGAGGTACTCATAATGAGACAAAAAGTACTCTCAAGTTGAAATATTCATATAATAAGGGATCTAGATTGATAAGCATCAATGATGATTTACATCATCATAGCCAACATTGTCAAAATAGCAAGGCCTTGACTAACAAGTTTATCTCTCCATTAGATCAGAGCACAATGTTGGGAGACATAAATTTGGACACCACTGCCTCTCTAGGAAGTTGTCCCACCAGGATTTTCACAAGGTATGTCCTCACATGATCATTTCCTAATCCATTATCATAATATTTGACACCAGGAAATGTCAATCCTCATGACTATTCTTAACTTGGATTAATGTACTTGACTTATGGCGGTTAGTCCTAGTCAAAGTCCAAATTCTCAAAGAATATTGGTCCCAGATGTTTATCCAATCCCCAATTCTCCCTACTAGTGTCTTTATTAGGCTTACGACTGTTAGTCCTGTCCATAGTACATGACACATGGATAATATGGTGTCTACCTTCACTCCGTCTCAACCAAAGAGGAGACGTCCTGTACAAGCATAAGATTTTCTCAAGAATACCCATCATTTTCATAAAGACTAACATCATTAATTTGTTTTCATCACATGATGCCTTTATGATTAAGCATCCATAGATTTGTGGCAAAATATTTCACCCTTTTTCATTCGTGATGAAACAAAATCAAAAAGTGAAAGCCAAAATCAATAAAGATACACTATATTGATTTATCTAAGTCTAAACTCTAAGGTTGAAGTGAAAATTCATGAAATTTTTATATCTATGAGTTGTGCCAAACTTATGAAAACCTTATTCCCTAAGTCCTATATATAAGAAAAAGAAAAAGAAAGAAAAATAAGGACCAATGAAAGGTAACTCATGTATTCACTCCCTCTTTGGAAAATATATGAATATATACACTCCTAGTTACACTTGATCAGATGTTTGTGATGGTTAAATCATGAAGTCCTCCTTTCCCTTTGCATTTTCACTTCATTATTTAACCACCTAATTGAGGATCTCGGGAATGTTTTTTGCCTAAGGGTTTCATGTCTTCTCTTGGTTTACATATGCCACACTATTGTCAATTTATGTGACAGAGTGAAATACATAAGTTTGTGGAGTTATTAGAATAGTGTATTAAGTTAGTCACTACACACACATGTATTACATCTCATTGATCCACATGTGTGGGTTGGAGACTCATTGCTTGACAACTTTAATGGAGACTACTTTATAGCTTTAATGGTATAGCTTAGAAAATATATTGTTAAACATTGTGATTCATCCTTTTTGTTTTCCTTGAGACAATTGATAATATTGAAGTAACTCTTAATAATCCATGGATATGGGGAGTATAAATTACTTGTGCTAGAAATAGAATTGAGAAATATAGGTTTTCCATTCGTTATATTGGAGTCATAGACATTGGATACATGGTAGTAGTCCTCGATGTCAATTAACTAAAATTGTATTGTCATAATGCGAAAAGAGGTAAACATATTGGTAACCTTGATGTCTTGATCATTTCAAATCATTACCATTCCACCCAAGTATCTCTAAGCATCAATCACTACTACTTGGAAATTCCTCCCCCATTTGCTAATTATATGAGGTAGAACCTCACTTTATTTTTGTTTCTCATATCAACATTATTGATGGGTTCTTTGTGTACCATTTTTCTTGTAGGAGTCTTTGTTTTCCTTTATTATTGAGGGCCCTCATGTTCCATGAGACTATTTTCATCAAGAATTTACACAGAAAGTAAGTATAATGTGACTAAAAAACACAAGTCTCAAGATTTAAGTGCTTGGAAAATTCCACTTCATGACTCCTATATTTCATTAACCTAGGACTGAATGGTGAACTTGATGATCTTAAGTGAAATTGGCCAATGAAAATCTAAAAAAGAGGTGACTTTTGACTTTATCACATACAATTTAATATACTAAAAGAAATATCCATAACAATTTCATCATTCAATGAATCATTAAAAAAAATATCGAAAACAATTTCATCAAGCAATGAATCATTGCATTATAAAATATAATCTATAAACCTTTCGGGAACGTTTTGCTAAACCATGCTAAAAAAACGACATATTTAATATTAATATTTAACAATAATATGGACAATAACACATTTTGATAAATTAAATATCATATTATGAAGCCTAAAAAATGTCACTAACAGAAAACTATAAAGCATGCTACTAATGGAAGTTACCACTCAATATCACCATAAGACAATTAATCTATTAAGACCAAGATTAATAGGGACAAATATCTACAAAGGACAAAGGAAAGCCTATTTTAACTTTATTGTTTTATTCGGTTCAAGAACATTTCAAGATAAAATGAAGAGCATAATTAGTTTTATTGCATTAAGAAAACCCAAGAACATTCTATAACTTAGCAAGGAAGAGATGTATAATACCCATCTCAGTGACACAACACATGTCATTAAGTTACTTTTTTATATATAATTTAAAATCCTATCATAAAATCAGAAATTTAGCATGAATGGAATGTTAAAATCTATTTTTATAAAAACAAAATATAATTTTTCTTGTAGAAAAAGATTACCAAAAACTAAATATACTTTTTTTGAATACAAAAAAAAATACTAAAACTAAATATATATTAAAAAAAAATAAACATAAGCAAACTTGAATTTGAATTTGACACTCTTGTTCACTTTCGGAAACTCATATGGTCGAATGTGATCTTTTTATCCTCATCTTTAGCTTTTTCATAAAAAATAAAAGCATACAAAAGCGGGAAAGAGCCATAAAGCATGGGGAAGACTTTTCCTAAGCACAAAAGCATCTAATAAGTGGAAAAGGCCATTTTTATATGAGGAAACATTATTCACCCAAAAGATTTTGGCTAAATTGGACTAATGAGGAATTTGGAAAATCTTCATGACCTTCACTTTCCTATATATTGGAGGCTTGGCCATTGAAAAAATGATGGGAATTCTTGTATTGTCACACTGCTAAGAGAGGGAGAGTTTTGGAGCTAGGAGTTGGGGGAGGTGTTGTTGCAACTACATCTGATTGTTGTAGCTTTCCTCAAACTCCTTTATTAATATAGATCAGTTGTTCTTCCTTCCATATGTTTCTATTCATTCTTTACTTATTCTATTTAACTAATGAATGTATGGGACTTTGGATTATATTTATTTATTCAATAATATTTATATGTTTCTAATAGTTTTGATTATCAAGATATTATGTTCTGAAGGTTTCTTTATTCTCTCTCTTATGTGTAGGACCAAGTTTTTTGAGCTAGCTAGGAGGACTTCCTAGCTATACTAAAAATGCCAAGAAGACCTGCATGTGAGGACTCACAAGAATTCCTTCTCTTTCTCTTAATATATACTCTGCATCTTGATCTATTAAGAATATTGAGCCTTCGAACAACCTTTCTCTTATTTGGTCTATCCTAGGTTTCTAGGATAAACTGAGAGGGTTTTATGTTCATCTGTCCGTGCATTAAATCCTATAGCAAAATGATATTTAAAAACTTTAATATATTTCACTATCTAAATGAAATTAGTAAAATGAACCCATAGAGGGGGTCATAAATGGAAATAAAAGTAAAACTGTAAACAAGAAGTCAAAAGTGGATTTAGCTGTGGATGCAAAATTGGGAGTAGAATTGGATGTTAAACTCGCCATTAAAACAAGATGCAAACAATGAAACAAAAAGGGTTTTAAAGTAAAATTTAAAAAGGGTGGAAAAATAGACACAAAGAAGGGAACAATATAGAGCATATGAAAGGACACCAAATTCCATGCAAACAAGGATGCAAAAATGGACACCAAAATGAGGATGCAAAGAATGGTGTAAGATTAGGATGCAAAATTGGGTGCAAAAGGGATGTAAGAAAAGACACAAAACAAGATGAAAAATGGGACTAAAAAAGTGTGAAACCAAGGATGTAAAAAATGATGCATAACTATATGAAAATTCAAACTGAAAATCTAGGTTCAAAATGACATGCAAATGTGGCAGAAAAAATGATGCAAATTTCGATGCCAAAAAGGATGCAAAATTAGATACCAAAAAAGATGCAAATTTGGACATAAAAAATGGTGCAAAATTGGACACAAAAGAAGAAAAAATGGTGCAAAAATGGGCGTAAACATGGCTCAAGTTTGGGTGCAAATTGATATGCAACATTGGATGTAAAATGAGGTGCAACAAATAATTCAAAAATTATTTCAAAAATAAATGCAAAAGTGGATGAAAAAATGGCTCAAAATTGAACATAACAATAGACAAAAAATGGGATGCAAAGGTGGATGCAAAATATGGTTCAACATAGGATGCAAATTTAGATGCTCAAAAGGATGCAAAATTAGATGCAAGAAATGGCGTTAAAAATTATGCTAAATCGGATGCAACCAATGATGCAAAATTAGATGCAAAATATGGTGCAAAATAGGGAGATAAATAAAATGCAAAAGCGGATGCAAAAAATGGTGCACAAATGCATGAAAATTTTTGCACTAAATCAGATTCAACATATGGTGCAAAATTGGATGGAAAAAATGGTGTAAAAAAAGGCAGAAAAGCTGGCACAAAAATAGATGTGAAAATAAGTACAAAATTAGAAGCAAAATATGGCATAAGACAAGGTGCAAAAATTGGGACAAACTAGATGTGAAAAAAGGCACTAAATTAGATGTCAAAGATGGTGTAAAACTCGATGCAAATTATGACACAAAACTAGAAGCAAAGAATGACACAAAAGAGGTAGAAAAAAATTATGTAAAAAATGGCACAAAACTAGAAGAAAAACCTACTATAAAACCAAATGAAAATTCTGGTGCAAAATATGATGCAAAAAATGATGGAAAATTTGGTGTAAAAAAGATGTAAAATTTGGTGCAAAAAAGGACGCTTTAAAAATTGTATTATAGAGCCAGATTTAGCGCCAAGCTGCTCATCCCAATTGAGAAAAAAATGTACTAAAATCTGGTGCTAAATCTGGCACAAATTTCCTGTTTTGCTGTAGTGGTTGGAGCCATACAACACGAAACAACAACAAGAACATCAACTGGAAGCAAGTGGCATCAAACAAACTCATTTACCCGAAGGATCCGAATCTGAGAAAGAACATCCAATGAACACATCAGAAAACTAGCTAGCTATTATTTCACCCTCTCCCAACTCTGGAGGTTGGCGAAGAGTGGAGAAGAAGAAGGGCCGAAAAATATAGGCTTGCTGAATTTATTTTTTTCTCTTTAGTAATCCTTTTTGTCCTATTACTACAAGAACAACCATCTGCATATGCCTCAAGTATCTACAAAATGTAATTTTTCATATAAATAAAATTACGACTTTTTCTATATATGATGAGTGTGGCCAAACCTGGGGGATTGATGGGGCCAGGGGCCATAGACAAGTTGCGTAGGACCCAAAAGCTTCTACAAACAGGTTAATGAGATTACTGCCTGAACGATTTTTTTTCTCAAAAGCTGATTTTTCTAAATATCGTAGTTTGGGAAGGTGGTAGGGGAATGTTGACTATGCATAGATCGCTAACCTATGCATGCTCATTCGAGTGGTTTATTTGGTCACTATGGTGTGATAACTTGCATGGTGTGGCACCTCAATGAGCTGAAGGGTGGTGAACTATCCTTTGGATGGTGAGACATGGTGAGGGCAAGAGAACTAGTAAATTTTCTTGCTGTAGGAGTTAAAATGGGGTCGTTTTATTCTCTTCCTTGTTTAGTAAGAAATATGGCTATGCCTCTAGGCCCTAGGAGTTCCTTTGTAAATGGAATTTTGGATGTGGTGGTCATCTGTTCTTTTTGGGTTTCCCCATCTTTATGCTTTCAAGAATTTTCCATGGTCCCTGTCGTCTTTAGTGGTATCTATTGCACGTATCTATCGCCAAATTTTGTTAGGGTTGAGAGATGTAGTTTGAGGTCCCAGGCGCACTACCTTTGTCCTTGGTTTATTGGGGTACTCTATTCAAGAGGAAGTATTGTAATCATGGGGGAGCTTCTTTAGTGATAATTGTGGAAGAATATGCAATCTTTCACAATTTTTATCTTTTTGAGTTTTGTAGCGAGATTTGATTACCGAGATACAACATTTGGGTGGTTGAATGAAACTAGTCTTTGTGTTCTAGATTATATAGTGGAATTCTTAGATGAAGGGGGGCATGTTGTGCGAGTTGGGTGACCTCAGAAAGCCCTGGTTGGACATTGCAGGCGCATAGGAGAAGTGGAGGCTGATCGCCGTGTTGAGGCTATTTATGAGCTCGAAGTGGCTCATGAACATGTTTCATCACCTAGCCATGTGGAAGCACTGCCATATTTAGAATGTTTGTATAGGAAATTGCAGAGTCTTATCGCACTACTGGTGGAGCTAGGGAAATAGAGAGATGATGACTCGAATGAGGTGATAACATTCATGATTGACTAATAACATAATAAACATAAAATTTTGGACAAGACGACTTCACTTATAACGAGCCAAATATTGACTAATAAGTGACTAGATCATATTGAGGGTCAGATTGACCGCCTAGAGATTCATGTTTACGGGGCCCCTAGACCTGCAAACATTTTTAATTATTGATAGGAACTGATACCCCCTCATAATCTATGACGAAAGTTCTTTTCATATGTATTCTATGTTGGTTTTGGATGCTTTGTGCATTTATTTTAAGGACACAATGTAAATTTTGGCACCTTGGTATCACCTTTTGTATCTTTCTCCTAGTTAATAAATTTGGTTGGAATGAGTTCAGGGGAGAAGCATACCTCAAAAAAATTGTTGATGTATTTCAAAGAACTAATAGAATCTATTTGATCGAAAACAAAGATATGAAGGGTAAATTTCCAGTCTGGATTATAACCATAGCTTTAAAAATTTGGTTAGCTTCATGTGTTTCACATATCATCTCATCATAGATTTCCATTCAAAATCTTATGTTGCTCCTTGTTGGAGTTACATTTCAGATGTTTTGATAAAATTATAAATAGTTGGAGCCTTTAGTGATTAAAGAATGACAAAGTGAATTTGAATATCATTTACAACACTCTATACTACTTTATTTTGTCACATTTTGCAATACTTTATTCGAATTTTTTTAATGTCAATTTTGCTTACTATTTTATATGAATTTTATGGCTACTAATTTTTGTCTTGTGAAATCACTTTAAAGAATTTATGAAAATGTTCCAATTCACATCATATAAATAGTGATATTGGATTATTCCACAACACATATAATATATTAATCTATTATAACATTTATGATAAAAAAAATATCATATTCCATGTCTTGGTCCATTCCTCAGGAAAATAGTGTCACACCCATAGTTTTCCAATTGATTTATAACCATAGCATTTAAATGTCCATGATAGTACTTATTCACAGTACATGTCAATTGAATAAGTGAATATACTCTCGATGTAAATTTGCATTTTATTTATACCTTATTGATTGTGTATATTATATTTCTTCAATCTAATAATTTATTATACACTCCATATAGATTTACATTTACTTCTCAATTGAATAATAATTTTGTTTTTAATATTGCAAAAAATAGATTTATTTTAATAATTAGATTTGAGATAATTTTTAACGTTATCTTATTCAAAATTTAATTAAAAACCAAAAATATCGAATTTTAAATTTTAAATTTTATATAATATGACTTTAATTTTCCTTTTAACACTAAATTTCTGAACAACAAAATACTATTTTAATATCATATCTAATATTTTAGGTTTTTTTTTATCGTTTTACATTTACATCCATCATAATTTATTAATTCCATCTCTAAATTCCTAGGTACTTTCTTTTGGCATTTAATTATATAATTATTAATATATAATTTTCAAGAATCAATGGATTTGTGAGCATGTCATCATATTGTTTTTATTTATTTATTTTAAACATATAGCATGCTCTTTTCTATATTTTTTTTTTTAGATTTTATTAAAATTTTATAGCTTTTACATATACAGTTTTGTTTAATTGCAACTTTTTTATCTTTAATTTTTAAAAAGTTTAAATAGAACAAATAATTATAACAAAGTCAATAGTAATTTTTCATTTTAATTACACTAAATACACACATATATTTAGTTAAATTTTCAAATGAACTCAAAAAGGCATCAAGATGTGAGGTTAGGGCTAATCAGTGCTCCATATTATCACGTAAAATCCATCAAAGGTATCTTCATGCGAAGACATCATGACCAAAAAGTGCCCTACATCACCCTTAGAAGAGGAAAAGGGCTTATATGGAATTAACTAGCTCAAGTGTTGGCACTCGAATGTGATGTGCAAGCCCTATATTGTAATATTAAGGATGACCATAATCTTCTATTAGGTGGTGATGTGCCTCAACATTGGGGAACTTTATGGACCTTCATACACCTCCAACCTAATTTAAATCAACTCTTATCATAATTCCTTACATATTTTGATTATATTTTTCTTAATGAGATGCATAAAAGTGAGATACATACAAATAAAATACTGGATAAATATTGGATTATCTAAAAAGCCAAGAAGCTTCTTTCATGCCAGAAAGTGAAGTGGAAATTAAATTTTTGTCTTTAAACTACTAGATATATAAAAAAAAGTAATGATAATTTCACAAAATATGTGGAATACCCAAAGAATAAACAAAGCCATATATGATTCCTAATATCCTATGTTTCTCAAGTAAACATTAAAAAGAAAAAAAAAACCACTTCTTATTCAATAAACAATGTTAACTTTAACCCAATACTTTTTAAATCAATGATAATTAGATGAAACGAGTCCTTCCCAAACAAATGCCTTATTAGACAATAAAACAAGAACTACAAGTGTTTAAGAGACTAACAATTTTTTTAAACAAAATATACACAAAATTTTAAAATTTAGCCTTTCTCGCAAAAGTGTAATTTCATTAAAGGAATGTCGTCGTTCCCATGATAATAGATTCCCTACAGTGACCACATAGGAAGCTAGAGCATAGGTCATTTTTCCATAGAACTAACTAAGTAAAACATATTTCCCTTTCCTAATAAATATTTTGAAATAAAATACAAGATAAATAGTGGATTATCTAAAAAGTGAAGAAGCTTCGGTCATACCAAAAACTTAATTGGAAATTAAATATTTTTACCTAAATCATTAGATATATAAGAAAGTAATAATAATTACACAAAATATGTGTAACACCCAAAGATAAACAAAGTCATATATGATTCCTAATATCCTATGTTTCTCGAGTAAACATAAAGAAAGAACATAAGGCTTCTTATTCAAGAAACCACGTTAACTATAACCCAACCCTTTTTAAATCAATGATAATTAGATGAAACTAGTCATTCCAAAACAAATGGATCACTAAAAAATAGAATGAGAACTATAAATGTTTAAGGGAATAATAAATTTTTCAAACAAAATAAAAAGAAAATTTTGAACTTGAAAAATGCTTCAAATTCTTGGGCAAGATATCAGATCTAAAGGTTAAAGATATTTCATGTACTTGAATGAGTATATGTGTACATAGAGGAAAGCTTCCTAAATGACTTACCCATCATTTGATAGTAGGATATTAGGTATGTGAAGAGACATGTTCTGGATTCGTGGGACTCTAGCTTTCATTTCCAACAGTGCAGAAGAGATTGATAATTTAATATTTTAATTCAAGACATGAACTTTAAATTAAATTGCATATCTCCACCTCCAACTCCAAATCCTCCTCCTCCTTCTTCTCCACCTCCACCTCCACAACCTTGACCTCCACCACCTACTCCACCTCCACGACCTTGACCTCCACCCCATCCTCCTCCTCCTCCATCTCCTCGACTACCTCCTCCTCGTCCACCACCACCTCCTCATCCTCCTCCTCCTCCAAATCCTCCTCTACTACCTACTCTTGCACCACCTCCCTTCCCTCCACCTCCACCTCCAACTGGTCCACCACCTTCACCTATGCCTCCTCCTACCCCTCCTCTACCTCCTCCTCCTCAGCCTCCACCTCCACCTCCTCAACCACCTCCTCCTCCTCCCCCGCTTCCTGCTCATCCTTCTCCTCCTCCACCACTTACTCTTCATTTACCTCCACCTTCTCCACCACCTCTGCATGCCTTTCCCTCCTCCTCTACCTCCACCTCTACCTTCTCTTCCTCATTCACCTCAACCTCCACCTCCACCTCCTCCTCCTACTCCTTCGCCTCCACCTACATCTCCATCTCGACCTCCTCCTCCACCACCTCTACCTCCACCTCCAGCTCCACCACCTCCAACTCCACCTTCTCCACCACCTCCATAACCTCAACCTCCACCTCGGCCCACACCACCTCCATCCCGCCCACCACCACCACTACCACCACCTCCTCCTCCTCCTCCTTCTCCTCCTCCACCAGTTCCTCACTCCCCTATTTTTTATTTTTTAAGTAAAGATAACCCTTATGAAATTTAATAGCAAGCTTGTTGTCCAGTACCACACATATTAACTATGTCTAGGATGACATTCTTCTCCACCTCCTCCACCTCTACCTCCCACTCCTCCTCATCCTCTTCCATCTCCATCTCCACCTCCTCCACCACCACCACCTCCACCTTCACTTGCTCCACCACCTCAATCTCCACCCCTTCCTCCAATCCCTCCCCAACCTCCTCCACCTCAAACATCCCCTGAATAACATTGACCTCCACCCCCTCCTCATTCACCTCCACCTCCTCCACCTCAACCATCGCCTTCATAACATTGACCTCCACCCTGTCCTCATTCACCTCCACCTCCTCCACCTCTACCATCCCCTTCATAACATCAACCTCCACCTGCTGCTCATTCACCTCCACCTCCTCCACCACCATCGCCTCCTCATCCTCCTCCACCACCTGCTCTTCCTCCACCTCCACCAACTCAACCTCCTCCACCTCCACCACCTCAAGCTTCAACTTGTCATCCTTCTCCTCCTATACCACCTCCTCCATCTCCGCCTCCTCTACCTCTCCCTCTCCCTCTACCTCCACCTCCACCTCTAACCCCACTTGCACATCCTCCTCAACCACCTCCACCTCCACCACCTCCTCCTCCTCCTACTCCTCGACCTCATACTCCACCTCCATATCCATCTCCACCTCCACCTCCACCTCCTTCTCCACCAGCACCTCCACCTCCATCTCCACCTACACTTCCTCCACCTCAACCTCCACCCCCTCCTCCACATCCACCACCTCAACCTCCACCACCTCCTCCGCCTCCACCATCCCTTCCACAGCCTTGACCTCCACCCCCTCCTCATCGACAACCACCTCCTAGTCCTCCTCCTCTTCCTCCTCATCCTCCTCCACATCCTCCTTGGCCACCTCCTCTTCCTCCACCTCCACCTCCACCTCCTCCACCACCTTCCCCTCCAGATCCTCCTCCTCCTTCTCCTCCGCCTCTTCCACCTCCATGTCCACGTCCATGTCCACGTCCACCTCCCCCTCCTCTTCCTCAACCTTCACTTGTGCCTCCTCCTTCACGTCCACCTCCTCCTCCTCCTCTTCCTACTCCTCCATGTCCACCACCTCCTCCTTCCCCACCTCCTCTGTGCATATTGTCATTGTCATATATGTTATCTTGTTAATGATTTCTACTTTGACGTCTGGGTATTTCATTTTACATAACACCGAGAAAAAGATTTTCCAAGTGAGCTTGCATAGTTTAAATCCTCTTTTTCACCTGAGAATTCCACCATTTGTGTACGACCTCAAAAAATAGAGAGGAGAGGTGGTTGATGGAGGGTTTTGTAATTATTCTTACTTTCTTTTGTACTTGTCAGAACTCATAAACTAGGCAAAGAAATCAATATTGATAAAGGGATTTTGTAATTCTTTCTACATGCTTTTGAACTTGTGATAACTGATTAATTGGACAAATCTATAAATACTAATACTAGTGAATCTCTCTCATGCATAAGTTAATAGTGCAACAAAGATGTTTCCATGAGTTATTAATACAAATTTCACATAGAAATAGAGCCTAACCCCCATGTGTAAGGATGAACATAACTTATCATGGTGATTATCAAATCATACATGTTCGTTAACCTTATTGACTATCCATTATTTTTTTCCCTATTATGAACATCATTAACCATCCATTATTGTGTCTAACATGATAAATACAACACATAAGGCACTTCTAGATCATATAACACAAAGAACTATAAAGAAGGGATTATATCAAGGAGACACTAAACTAACACTGCATGCGAGTTAAAATAAACTGAAGTTGTATTACTGGCATGGGCAACCTACAACTAATAAACCTAAGCTTCCAAAAGAAAGGGATGATGTCAAGGAAACATAGTACCTATTGAATACCCACTGTTCACAACGAGTCGATAAAGGGAATATACAACATCATATAATTATGAAAATGAAAACCTTATCCTCTTTTAGGTCCACTATTCATAGTGATTCAGTTGAGGGTCCTTCCCTAGATTTCTATGCTCGCATCCTAAGTAGTCTGGTTTGGCCTTCCTTAGAACCGATCATTGGAAATGCCAAAATGTGAGAGCAACAACTTTTCGAAAAGAAAGTTTTCCTCATCTAACATCTTATGGTAGTTAGTTTAGGTAATGGGCTAAATCCAAGGTTGCCTCTTAGTAGGAGAATAGGCACTTATAATGCACATTTGAAGCACTATTTTAGACTAATCAATCCTAATCCGTCAGTATCGAGAAAAGGAGGGCAGATCTAAGAAGTTGGATTGGATTAGAGACAACCTCTTTGTCTTCTCCCTATGAGAATAAAGGTGGCAATGAAGGGTAAACACATACAATCAAAAAGGGGATTTTCGTGCACTTTCAAATAATAATAGAATTGAAACCCTTGGACCTACTAGTGTTCACTTACATAGAAGCATGACCAATCGTATAACTATCTTTCATATAGAACTAAAATAGTAATTTCATGATAAAAGGGAGGTGAAGCCTTCCAGGGTAAGTCTTTTGGCCCAGAATTGTACCTAAAGAACCTACACATGAAGAGGAGATTAATCAATCAGAGCAAAACCCTCAATCTAAAGTTAAGATTAAAAAAATTCAGAGGAAAAAATCCCAAGCAACACGAAACAGATATTAGAATACTCCTAGAAACATTGAGTTTGTCCATATCAAAGCTTATGCTGAAATATTTCCAAAACAAAATACGCCACCCATCCAAATTAATTTAGGCTTTGTGTGTTGATGTGGCTTGTTGTGATAACACTCGTCCAAGCAACATGCATTTGAATGAGCGTCCTCAAAAGTTCCACCTTAAATTCCACTCCTCAAAGATTCCACCTTAAATTCAAATTCAAATTCAAGCACATTCCAAATTTGTGTGAACATTCCAAATTTGCACCCACGTGGATGTATGTGAAAGAATTTCTCGAAAAAGATCTTTTACACAGGTGCCTTGCACTAGAATTTCAAGAAAAGAATCTCAAGATTTTTTTGTTATAAACGTTGATCGGCTCCATTAACGGATAACAGCTTTTTTGAAATACACGAGGGATTTCAAGAAAAGAATCTCAAGAAATTTTTTTTGTTATAAACGTTGATCCGCTCCATTAACGGATAACAGCTTTTTTGAAATACACGAGGGATGGCCTGGGTGGCTTCAAACGAATAGTTAGCAGTTCTTTTGTATTTGCAGCGAAATTTTTTGTTTGTTTGGACGTGTTTTCTCTTGTGTTTGTCAATGTTTGTGTGGCTGTGACTCTCTGTTGGTTCCTCTCTCAATTGACTGATCTGTTTTTGAAGTTTGGTTTACTTCCTGATGTTTTTTCTGGATTGGGTATCAAGATTGAACATTCTAATTTCCTCTTTTAAAAATGTCGATGATGCACAGATCTGTTGCGCCAGAGGGATTCGGAAATCCTGCACTTACATACGATTGACTCAAGAAGGTTCGGCTGGGGAATTTCAGGTACTTTGGATTTCGGGAAAAATAATAATAATAACTACGGCCGTGAGTGATTTCTGATAGTATTGGGCGTACTTTTTGGTTTTGATGAGTGATTTCTGATAGATTCGATTCGATTCGATGTATTCGATGTTTAAATTTCATAATCCTTTGCTTTCTAATTTTTCTGAATGGACCATTAAATTAAATTAGAGTAGCTTTTGGTATACTTATGAATTTCTTTGACATAGTAACGAAATTTTCTTGTGAGTCCTTAACTTTTTAATGGTTTTTTGTGCAGATATTTTTATATTATGTTAAATTTTGATAAAAAATTTGTCACGGTATTTATTCTTCTTTTAGTTTTCAAAGGCCTAACCGATCGGACATCCCATCCGCCCTTCGCTCCGATATCACTTACTTTCATATGCCGAAATTTACTGTTCAGTTTGCCCTTTTTGAAAGTTTTTGGTCAGCCTCACTCTTTTTCCCAATCATATGATCTCTGAATGATCTATGAATGCATGCATGCAGGAGATATTTTATTCTTTCTTTATATTATATAGTTAGTTATTATATAATTATTATTTAAATGTGTTGTGTTGAGGGATTTACTGGTTGGCCAAATTAATATTGATATGCGACGATTGAATTCCCTGTATTCTGCTACTTTCTCCATTGGTTCCTCTGCTGCGTATAAACTGTGTCCCTGTTTTCCGTAGAAATGGGCTGGCGCCAGATGTATGAATTCCGTTTACCCGAAACAACCAGTAGCGACAAATAGGTATAAATTAGTTTGGCCCAGATCAATATGTATGATTTTGATTACCGGAAACCGCTCATAGAGTTAAGTACCATTATGTTGACCGTGAGCACTAATAGAAATAAGTATCACAAATAGAAATAATGTCTGATGAACCCTGAGCACATATTCATGATGGTTTTCGCAAGATGAATGAGAGATGAAGAAATTAGTAGTCACCGTACTTTCCTTTCCTCGCCTTCCTTTAGCAGTAAAAGCCTTCCTTTAGCAATAAAAGTTACGAAGTAGTTGCTTCTCGCGGTCATCATCGAGTGCCTCTTCATGGGGAAGACTTTTAGCGTGGAATTCTCGACTTCCAATAGTTTAGAATTCTGGTCTTACTCCACTTATTTTTACGGAACACTTCCCATGTTTTAGAATTCTTGTTTTACTTCACTTATTTTTAAGGGAATTCTCGTCGAGTGCCTCTTCCTGGAAAGACTTTCAATAGCGTGGAATTCCATAGCGTCTCGACTTCCAATAGTTTAGAATTGTGGTTTTACTCCACTAATTGTTAGGGAACACTTCCCATGTTTTAGAATTCTCATTTCACTTCCCTTATTTTTAAGGGAATTCTCGTTTTACTTTACTTATTTATAGGAAAAACTTCTAATAGGGTAGATTAAATATTTAATTTATTCAATAAAAATTTATATTTAATTATTTATTTTTGCAAATTAGTTGATATAAAATAGTTTATTTATGAGTAGAATTGTTTTATTTTCATAAGACATGTGAAATGAATGTGTTTGTTTATTTAAATGTGAAAACACGCATCAAAATTTATTTTTTTTTAACTGAAAACAATTTTGTTTTTTTATGTGATGTGATGGTTGTTGTGTTTTTGCTAATTAGATAATATGTTGTTGACTTTTTTTGCAAGTTTAAATTGTATATGCTTATGTATGTATTTGTTTTATTATTTCTTAGGTGATATAGTGATTGTCTTTCTTAGATAATATGATGATTATTGATTTCCAATTCATAAGAGCTTTTTGTTTCCTACATGATGTGGATTATATATGTTAAATGATATGATTATGTTCTTGTTTGTTAAATGACATGCTAAATTAGGTTGTTTGATGATATGATGGCGATAATGAGAGCAAGAGAGATAACGAGCATAAGGGGCAGGAGACAGAAGGCGGGGGGTGAGCAAGAGAGGGGTGGGGCTAGGGTGGTACGGGGAGAGAGAGAGAGAGGGAGAGGAAGGGAGATAGAAAGAGAGAGAGAGGGAGAGAGAAGGAGCGGGGGGAGTGGAGAGAGAAGGGGTGGGACGGGGAGGAAAGTATTGACAGAGAGAGAGGGAGGGGAAAAGAGAGAGAGGAGGAGGAGAGGAAGAGATAGGTGGGGGAGTGAGGGGGGAGAGTTAG
>APFE030445474.1:237264-277897 GCA_000404065.3 Pinus taeda | reverse complement strand
TGCAGTCAGTTGGATGAGTAAGAAACAATCTGTAGTGGCACTATCAACTACAGAGGCAGAATACATGGCAGCCACTCATGCAAGAAAGGAAGCAGTTTGGTTGCAGAGATTGTGTTCAAGTATGGGGTTAGTACAGGGAGCTATAAGGATAGACTGTGACAGCCAAAGTGCAATTTTCTTGGCAAAGAACCCTGCTTATCATTCAAAGACAAAGCACATTGATGTCAGTATCACTTTGTGAGGGATATGATAGAAGACAAAAAGGTGTTCCTGGTAAAGGTGGACACTTTGAAGAATACTACAGATGCATTGACAAAATCTGTGAGCTCTGAGAAGTTCTCTTCGTGTAGAGAAACAATGGGCGTTTCAGGGCTGGAAAAATGATAAGCTCTCATGTGGCCCCCTGTGGAAAGAAAACAACAAGTGGGAGATTGTTGGGTTGTGTTATATTCTTTCCACATAGTTAACAGGGGGTTTGAGGGGTACCCATAGCCCCACTTTATGGGGTCCGGGACAACGCCCCGGAAAATTTTGGTTTTGGACCTATGTTAGGTTGGGCGGACCCACCTATGGTTTTGTGCATGATTTTCGCACATGTTTTTTGGACGCAATGGTTTTCGGTCCATGGTATTGGATCGATGGTTTTTTTGGTCCATGGTATTGGACGTGATGGTTTTTCGGTCCATGGTATTAGATGCTTCGGCATGTATAAATATGTATTGTAACATTGAAAGGAACATAATGAAAATTCAAGCTGGTAGTCTTGGTTTTGAGATCCAGTGGGAAATCTCTGTGTATATGTGTTTTATGTGTTATGCTCTCGCATTTTTTTTTCCTGTGATTAGAATTCGTATGCAGGTAATTTCTGTACGGGGTTAAAACCTACATGCATGGCAAAGAAAATTGCGATGTGAAACATCCGATGAGGCGTTCTCCTATATAAAAGAATTTAAGGCAGTCTTGGGTAACCATTGTGGTAATGGAGCGATAAATAAGAAATCTGGAATATTGTTAAATCATTTTCAATTTCTCTTATATTTCAATTTTAATATGTCACTCTATATTTAATATACAAAATTCAAGACCTCCCCATTCTACACATCTGTAATTCATTATCTTGGATTTTCTCTTAATCCTTAACAATTTATGAAAATCATGGAGTTGATATGAAACTTATAATATTGAGAGAATATTCATGGTTGTGATTCATTAAGAAGTATATCTTCATTTTTATTTCTAATGGGGTTGGTTTATTTTTTATTCCTTAAACACGAAATGTTGTTTTCTTTTGTTTATTGTTCATTTTAACATAGATTTAATAAATGATGATTTTGGGTTAATAAGATTTCAGTTAGTTCAGCTTCTCCATGCTTTTAATTCTAATTAAAGGAAGAAGTTATCTTTTATTGGAGAAAATGATACCTCTCAGGTAAGATTAAATGTAATTCTCTAATTGTAAATTTCATGTACCCACTTTCATTTATTTTCATTACTTTACTTTTGTTTCTAGTTTTTTTTTTTTATCTTGCTTTGTTTTACGGGTCTTCATCAACCTTTTACACCTCTACCAGATCAGTTTTGAAGTTCATTCTCTTTAGTTCAGTTTTCTTTCAGATTCTTGAAAGAAGCAGTAATGGTCATCATTGAATCAACGAAATTGAGGAGTTTTCTTAACCTTTAGCTTGTTTCTTTAAGCATTACTTTTATTAGAAAATGGTTAAGATGTTTTTTGCATATTTTTCTTCAAAACAAGAAAATTTGAAGTAGATAGAGACTTCTCATTTAACATATTATCCATGATCACTACTATTTCACCCTCTCCATTTTGAGAACATCATTTCTTATAACCCTATAAGATAAAAAAAATAAATCTCAACATTAGAAGGTACATACATATGCTTATTTTCTTTTATCTCTTTTGTAAAAACATTTGTATAAGTAGTCTTATTGGAGTTTATCTTTTAAATTTGGATTTTTCTTTCAATTTTTTCTTTCTTCATTTTATTTTTGTTTGTTGATTTATTTTCTTACTTTAGTTTAGAAATTATTTTCCTTTTGATTTTGGTTTTGTTTTAATTTTAGTGACTCTGCCATGATTTATGTGAAAGGTTTTCTCCTCATTGTTTTTTTCCTCACCCGACAATGATTAGCATACATGAGAAATCTCTTAACTCTATCTATTTCAGTTAACTTCATTTATCATATCTTTATGGAACCATAAAGCCCTCTTGCTTTAAATCTTTTTCATAGAGGAACACACATCCTTACTAAGTGATGGAGTTTATTTTTTTCAAGGAAAGAACTAATTTGAATTCAATACAACGAATCCCTGCCACCCTTCATAAAAGCCTATGATTGATAAGTTCTAGGGAAAGAATTTGGAGTAAACATTATAAAAGTATTATGTCTATTAAACATAAATCTCTATTACCATCCCACCTCTTTCACTCAAAAACATCATAAACTAAAAGCTTGAAAAATAAGCTTATCAAAAGGGTGATTAAAAGATGAAGCATGGGAAATATTATAAACCTGTCGGGGCTATGGACACTTGCTAGCAACGGGAATTGGCTTGTATGGCATAAAAAAAAACTTCGTCGGGTATTGTTCAGGCTCGTTGACAGTGAAGTGATGTCAAAGATAATCATAAAATGGATATATGCTTTATCAAAAACTCTTATCCCTACTTTCTTCTATTTTTATATGAGGTAGTTTTAAAAAAAATTGTCCCAAATTTGGATTCATGGCTTTTACTCGAACCTGTTTTGAGTACTTACCTTCACAAACCCATATTTATTAATCTATTTATGTGGGACCTATGGAAATGTTTTGTTGTTGGGTGATTTCGTGTTTTTCATTATTTCTAACCTTTGGGTAAATTAAAATTCATTATCTTTAACCAAAGATAATTGGTCCTTCCCAGGGTGTCGCCATTATTGTAGAAAAAACCCAACGCCCCCATTATTTCAAATAATAGGGACCCTTTACATTATTTTTTGGCTAAACACATTTTTATGATTTTCATTAAGTTCATTATCCTAAAATTTTTCCATATGTACTTTCGTCTGATTTATATTTTGATTGTTTTATTGAATCAAACTTTTCACAAGCTTTCCATTGATACTTGTTTTGCCTCATTTGGTCAACCAGTTTGTAAATCGCACTCCTTTGAAGTTCAAACATTTTCTTACCTAAACTAAAAAATGTATAAAATGTATGATACTTCAATTTTTGCAATTAAAATAGTCATTCATTGTGAATATTAACTCTTAGTTAATTTTTACTAATTCTTTCATTTTTCACTAACAATCCTACAAAATGTCCCAGCTAAATTGTACAATGGATGAAAACACATTTTAGGATCTTGGTAATTTACTCCAATTTGTTATTTTAAAACAACTTGCCAAACCCAAAACCCCAAAATTACAAAAATGATGAAGTCCAATTTATAGGATCGTTAATCCACGAGAGCCCACTTCACATCACCTCTTCCTTTTCGAAATCCCGAAATGTTAAAACACTGAAATCCCAAAATTCTGAAATATCAACATATCGGCAAAATTCATTAGCGACATTTTTCCAATATTATAAAACTCTGAAATTGTGACTGCAATTTTGAAAATATGTGATGGGATTAAAAAAATTTGTCATAAATTTTCAATTCATCGCCTTATACCTCCTGACTCTTCTTACATCACCCTCACCTCATATTCTACTCACCTTACCCTCCATAACTCCTCACCTCACTTAACTCCCTCTTCGCTCCATAAAACACTCTCATGACATGATTTGTTTTAATGTTTTGAGTTTTGGGGTTGATTCCAATGGTTTGTTTTTTAATTTAAATTTTATTATATATTATATAATATTATAGTATAATCTAATTATAATTAAATATAATTTAGTTATAAATATAATATAATTTTAATTATTTTTAAATCATTTTATATATATTGATTAATTTTTGTTAATAATTAATTTAGTTTGTAATTAAAATTAATTAGCATTAATTAAATAATAATTATAATTTAATTTAGAATAAGAATTTAATTAAAAACTCTGATTTTTAGCCTCGGGAATAGAAATTCCAGAATTTTGGCAATTTTAATATACCATCTTTGAAAGCTCATAAATGGAGTTTTATTTGGCCAAATGAGGCTTAGGACGGCTCATTGGAAAGATAAAATCATAGAGAATATTTATGAAGTAGCTTCATTACCATATTGATCATTTATTAGGTCTAAAATATATCATAAGATCAAGCTCCGAATTTTTTAACAAAATTAATTTCTGAGTTTAATTTTCCACATTATCATTTGTCCACAACTTTTTCTGGGTACAAATCCATTTAATTATGTTCTCCTTGGCCAATTAAATCTTCACAAACATCAATAGAAAGCTCATATTTCTTTTATTCTAACTATGTAATTAAGTTTTGATTGGATTTGTTTTAATTCCAGATTTGACATTTTGATTTTATTTTTGCATTTTAGTTTAGTTTTGATTTGTTTTTGCAGGAAAACAATTGAAGGGACGAGGAGAATAAGATCTCAATAAATGAGAATGTTCTAGCAATAGGAGAATGAAATTTTGGGACAATGAAAATTGATGGAGCAGTTTTCTTCTTCAACAAACTTTTTGTTCAGAATTATTTTGTAAATATTATAAATAATCGATTGTAGAATGTATTAAAGGCTTTTCTTCACTGTAATTCTAGAATTCTAAAAGCATTATTGTAATAGGGATTTAGAGTTGTAGGTGAGAGGAGAGAAAATATCAAATGTGGGGATTATTGAAGGTTTTTCTTTTGCATTCTAAATTATGTATGGAGAACGGAACTTACACTACTGCAGTTCTTGTTGTAACAACAGTAGTTCAAATATTGTAGAGGACTGTTGGACACCAGAGCCAAAGAAATGGATTCAATAAATTGACATTTCTAATACTATTGTTTTAAATACTAGTTTCATTTTATGATGACAGAAATGTATCATTTTATTCATATTTGTGCACTATTGTGGATATGAGTAATTTGTCTCAATCATAAGTTATTATTTATCTCTACTCTTATGGGTTGAATTCTCATTTCTGAGTAACTATTTACTTAGAAATTCTTCTTTTAACACTGATTTAACAAATAATGATATGTTGTGAACTATTTCTTCATATTGTTGTTTAATTATTCAAAATGCTTATTAAACAATCAATATCATTTTGTGAACTATTTCCTAAATGTTGTTGGTTGATTATTTCAGTTAAGAGGTCTTTAAATAGAATGTGTTTTGGTATTCATAATGTCAATTAATTGAACTACTTCATTAACTTGATATTCATTATGAGCCAGACATATTTAAATCCCAGTCATTTAAATATCTTCCTCTTGGTTGGGTTAGATCTATATCTATCTAATTGAGATAGGATTAAGATTTAGTTCCTTTTACTTGCATTTTAGAATAATTTTGCATTTAGATTAATTCTACATTCCTAGAAGTCATCTTCCCAAAGAGGAAAACTTTAGTTGTGCCTTGGTTGAGCCCAATATCAGCTTAAGGATCACTTTCTTGCCTTACCAACAAAAGAGATAATTTGATGTCTCTTCTTCATTGGTGAATGAAAGTCATATTTTAAGTCATTTGGAGATTGAAAGGAGGTAATTGGACCTAGTTAAACCATTTGGAACCACCGTATCAAATGGAAAAGGAGACGCTTTAAGGTCTGAACCAGGTGGTCCTCCCCAATGTTATTGCAGTGAATTTCAAGGTTTCAACAAGTCTATATCCAAGGAGCAAAGACTAGATTTATTGTATCCATTCTTTCATATGAACCTCATTCATTGCGATAAAATCCCATTGCCCCAACAACATTCTTTTTCTCAGTCTAACCACATTTTCATAGTATATATGAACTCCTAATATCAATTTTTGGACCTCCTCCATTGCTTTGATGGGTTTGTTTCCCTTGTCGCTTCCCTTGGAATTCTATTTGAGGCAATCCTATGGAGGGAACTTAGAAAATGTATTTAAATGTTTTAGAGAAGGGGGCTTCTTTTTCCAACCCTATTTTGGATATTGTATTTAAATCTCACACTCTGCATTCACATGTGATGTTTAAGTCTTTTAAGTAAGCTCCCAAATTCTCAGCAACCATTGGATTTGGATTTTTCTTGCAATATTGCATTATTGATTCCTCTTTAGCCAAATTCATTTCTTTGAATGGTGTCTGGGTCTCCATTTGGTGAGAGTGTCTATTGCTTGGCTCAACAGATGGAGGTTAATCAAATGTAGTTTGAATGAATTTCGATTGAGAGTGTTACAAATATAAACAAACATAGAAATGTTTGAAGATAGGCTCTGCCCTTCTGCAGTGACTGGACACGCAAAGTATACACCTACACTAATCAGCATCACTTTATTTGTTTCTTTTAATTTGGTTGGTTAGTTAGGTAGTGGATCCCACTAAAGGCCATATGTTATAAAATACCATTTGTATAAATGACCCTAAAGGGGCAAGTTCCGAAAAACCAACTTCCCAGCTGGGAAAGAGAAACCACACCTTTTGATTGGATATTAGGATAATGGAGGGGCAGAATAATCTTGCAGTCAATCCGACTAAGATATGTTGCAGAAGTTGATCTACTCATGGATCAGGAAGGAGAAGTACATCCAGTCTAGATTTTAAGTGTTATCATATGTCCTCGCTGTCGAAACTTTATGCATGTCTTGTCAACATCAAGTGGTAATCGGATGATGATGCTCAATACTAGTTGCATATTTAATGAAACTACACAAAAAAATATCATTTTTTTCTACCCCGCTAACCAACTTCAATGCAGAGAGTAACTATGGAACCTGCAATTTTCATTGTTTGAGGCTTGGCAATGGATACCATCGATCAAAATGCCTCCCATAGACAAAAATGATAATAAAACCTCCATAAAATTCCACTTATGAGTTATTATCAGAGAGCTTAGATATCTGGTTTTAAGAGCATAAATCCTGATGCTAGCAGCACCATATGTTACACCACCAAATACTGCATTTTATCTACTTGTCTGCAATTCTGCATTTAAAATAACCAATTCTCCGTTTCTCAATTTTCTCTCCCTCCGGATTTTTTTTCTAAGAATTGTTTTAATGTTTTAGTGGGTTTCACGTGTGATATCAATATGCTTCATAAACATTCACCTAAAATAACTTCTATCAAGAAAACCATCTTTGTAAAACCTCAAAAAATAGTCTGATTGGCCTCTAAAAGTCGATCGTATGTTTTATATCCAGACTTACGCGTAGCGTTTGAATAAATCTATGGTCATGTTTTGTAAAATTAAGATAGACGCAATAACCAAAATCGCCACCGAAATACATTCCACTAAATCGTTGCAATCCATTAGGGTCAGGTTGACGACTTACCTCCTTTCAAGAAATATCAGAGGGAGAATATTCTAAGATGATTGCCAATTAACCGATAAAGGGTACGACTGTCTTTGTTACCATATTCTGCCTCCATCCTTCTTGCATTGTCCCTTTGTTGTGGGTTCGTTGAGACATTAAGTTGACATTTCTCAAAGATTCGAACCCATACTTGCAGACTCTTTCATGAAAAATAATGGTTTCTACTCTTCAAGCGTCGACGACAGAATTTTCCCCCGTCACAAGCTTACTATGGTTCCCATGTCTATCTCTAGAACTACTTAGGCTTCTACCAATTCTTCTCCTACGGGCTTTGATATTTATTTATTGTTAATTTAGTCTATAGGATGGAGAAGCTCATAGTGTGGTTTTGTTTTGAGAGACCTCCTATGAATATTTTATTTGATATACCTCTCATGAATATTTTGATAGTTTTGATGGACCTATGCTCAATCCTAAGATTCTGCATTGGTGTAGTTTATATACTGGTAGGCCATGACATTCTAAGAAGTTTGTTATGCGATGTAAATTCAGTGTTAATGAAATATAGTATATGAGCTTAAAAAAACCATTACATATTATCTCATAATTAGTCATGTATTTGTGTTCCCAAAGGGCATTACAATATACATGAATGGGAGATTGCTTTATATTTGACATGCATATGATCAACACTCGACCTATTAATTGGGAGAGAGATATAGTAGTTGTAGTTGGTCAAGTGATCCACCTAAAGGAATGTTATCTATGGGACTGGCTCACGTGTCGATGGATCAAAAGAAAGTATTTCTAAGACTACTTAATCTGAATGGTGGAAGTTCACTTCTTAGTAAAATTGACCTCCACTTCCTTATTCTCTTGGACTACTGGGATCCGATATTGATCCTACCTAGTTTGCATTGTTGGCAAGGTGGGGAACACCTTAATTATTAGGTCTAGTATTCCAATGTCAATTTTTACTTTAGAAATGGAAGTTCCAGTTCTGATTGGTAGTAGTATGTTGAGGTTGGTTATGAGAAATTTTCCTTTGTTTAGCATGTCATTACTTCATTTAAGTACCATTTTTTGCATATTATCCCATTCGAGATTAAAAGTAGGGATTTGAGCTATATTTTATTGTTCTTAAGGAGTACACACAAAACATTAGCATTAAGAAATGGGGGCCCCAATTTAGGATTTCCTATGGGAGTTGTGTGAGCGGTGTAGCTAAATACTTTTTGGGTTATTGTCTGACCTTCTATGTAGGCATTGAAGTAGGGGTAGGTGGCACCTAAATTGCGGGTGTGGGAGTGTATGCTAGAGTGGGATAGAGATATAAAGCAGTATATACTTGACTTATCATGAGCATGGATTGGGTCAAGGTTTAACACGAGAATCTAATTATAGGCTCTTGGTGTTCCTAGCAGAGTTAATTGACTTATAACATGAGTTTATAAATTTTTAACCATGTTATGTGTGTGTGTGTGTGTGGGGGGTACTTTATATCCTCCATGTATTTTGGGTTAGTGAACAAAGGTTATCAAGCCTAGGTGGGATAACATGTCCCTGGTGTATAGTCTAACCCTACCTATCTCTCTTCCTGTACAAACCAAAGTGATGATCTACTAGCCTATCTGCACTGACCAAGGTGGGTCAGCCTATGAATCTGTGATTATTTTACTAGGTTATAAATCTATGACCAGCGCATTGCATCGATCTATAATCGAATTCATGGCAAGATCTGAGCTCGAATAAGGGGTCTACTATTGTTGGTAAATTGCATATGATCAACCCTACTATTGAGATTTGAGCATAAGTTATTTCTATTTGAAATTTGAAGAATGATATGAATCTATGGCATTACAAGTATAGTACAAAATTCTACATAGCAAGGAGCTTATCTATTTCTCTTTGGAAAAGCTTGAAGAAATTGTGATTCGACACCATATTTGAAGGAAGAACAAGAAGGAAAACATGCTCCCTATTCTTGTGTTCCCTAGTTCATTTCATCAATAATTTTCACAATCCACTCAAATATATAAAATGTGTTCACCAAAATAATTATTATTCCTAATTCAATTTGGAGTCCAAAACTCATTGACAAACTTTTACTTCAATGCACTCTTGTCATTTTCCTTCCCACTAGGAAAACTATTAAATATTGATAGGTCCACATCTCATTAAAATCACAAAGAAAATAAAATCATAATCATTGAATCCACTAGGTTAATTCATCGTATGTTGTCTAAGCATCACATAAAATAATAATTAAATTGTTAAATTATCATTAAGTACTCATCATTAAATAAATATTGGGTTTTATCATCATAATAACAAACACAAAACTAGGTCATTTATAAACCATCACCCTCAAATAATAAGTCTATTTGTTCATAGTAATTAGGTCAAATGGGTCATTATAGCAGTACCCTTATGCTACTAGGTTAAAAAATCACATATGATGATCGAGGAGAAGACAAGATATTGGTATCATACTAGTAGATTCTTTAGTGTATATTTTGATGGAGTTGACTACTTAATTTCCTAGTTCATCACCAACTTTGGCTTG
Organism: Pinus taeda; assembly: GCA_000404065.3. Classification (NCBI taxonomy): domain Eukaryota; kingdom Viridiplantae; phylum Streptophyta; class Pinopsida; order Pinales; family Pinaceae; genus Pinus; species Pinus taeda. The sequence continues at coordinate 267,940 of APFE030445474.1, read as the reverse complement.
TATAGTAGAATGCCAACATAGATTGCCTCATTCTTAAATTTCAAGAGCTCATGGCTATAAATTACAGATTACATAACAGATGGATCTCAAAATGAGGATTGTAAGGTCCAATTATCTCACTAGAAATTTGTGGGAAACCATACTTTTTTAAAATAAGAAGATTTCCTTGTGAATTTAGGCATTCATAGAGAATATTCTATTTGAGTGAATGAATACAACAATTTTGTTCGTTTTAACCACAATCTTATTGATTGTTATGATTGGGTCGGGAGAAATTAACAACTCATCCTCATCAAACCAATCAAGATTATTGTGGTCATATCCCCCAAACTACATATTTCTACAAAAGAAAAGTTATTTCGATTATCTAAACAAATAATCAATATCACATTAAGTTATTTCAAATTTTTTAAACAATTAGTCTCCTACCTCCTTTTCAACCCTTACAAATATTTCTCAAATATATCTTCAGCGGAAAACAACATTTTATTTTCATGACATAAACATTCCTAGAAGTAGTGAAATAAAGAAAAAAATTATTTTCCTATTGTAAACATTCTTGGAAGTGGCGAAATAAAAGAAAATAAATATGGTAAAATTGTAAAATTGATTGAATAATCAAGCTAAGGTAATTTTTGTCTCAAATTATGTAGGTAATGAGTTCCTTTCAATCCTTTAGTCAATAGGAAATTCACATTCTAGTTAAAACATATTAATTCAACTTGTCTGATTTGTTGTGTTAACAATCTTTCCAACCATCTAATATTTAGACTAGCTAAATAGTTTATTATCATATTTTGATGTGTTTCTTATGCCTTTCAATATTTCACTAATTGCATATAGGAAGGCACGACAATTTCTTGAAAGTAAGAGGCACATTAACCTCAAATTTGGCCTTCCCTAGCCAATCATTTTCTTTAAAAATGGTTGATATTTATTGGTTAGTTTGCGATATTTGGCTAGCCCTAGGTCTAAAACCCTAGTTTCATCCCTAGGTCTTTTAACAAGTCTCTTTCCTTTTAGGGTTTGAATAGAGTGATTTGAGTAGGGTTTTTAGACTCAAATACTTGAGACTTTGGAGAATAAAAGTTGAGTTCTAATTTCCCTTTGCTCATGAATGCAAGGAAACATGGCAGAGTACTCATTTTGGAAGTGATAAGATGATTGAAAGATGATCACTACAAGAAAAAGGGACATTGGTGAGGGTAATGCCTATGGTAGACCTTTAAGGTTCATCACCAATGTTTCATATGGTGACGATCCTTAAAATAGCGTTGTTGTAAGTGCATATAGCGACGGTCCTTTAAAGTTTGTCACCGAACCCATTTTCAATGACACTTTTGGTGAAGGATGTTAAACACCCATCATGAATTCTATCTTTGGTGACACTTCTAGTGACGATCTCTTATCGGGCCTCACCAATGCTCTTTTTGGTTACTTTTGGTGACGGTAAAAAGATGTTTGTGATCATTGATCATTCCAATGATTTTTTTATGACACTATGTGATTGTTGCTATATTTTTGTTAAGAGATAACAATTTAAGACCATTGTTATGGAGTCTTTTTCATTATGTGTCTAAGACCATAGTGGTTAGATTCAATCAACTTATTAAGAAGTAATTAGTGTGTATCATTTCCCTCAAGTAATGAGAATATAGTTTTCCTATGAGTCGACGCATGATTCTTATCTGTTAGGTTTATTATCTAGCAAATTCCCTTTAGATGAAGTTCCATTAATGTGTGTAGGAACCATTTTATTTAATACATAATCAATATCAAGCAATTCTATTAATGCAACATTCCTAGTGCTCCTCAAAACTCCTAGCACACCTTGACATGTTTTGGCACACACTAACATTCCTTGGCACCTCACAAGTCTTGGAACATCGTTGTACCTATAACATATTGTCGTTACTAGGATACCCAGGCACACGTTGGCATGCCTTAGCATTACCTAGAACACCTTGGAATGCATTGACATACATTAGCACTTGGAAAGAAAAGGCACTTGGCATGTATTGGAGCCTTTTGTTAGTGTGCCTAGCATGCCCCTTTTGAAAAAGGTAAAGTCATGACTCATTAAACCTCTTATGCATTCATTTCCTTGCATTTTAGCTTGGTTCTCCCTTTTTTTTCCTTGACACTCCTTGACACATGTTGGCACACCTTGGCACCCTGCACATCCTGGCATGCCTTAGCACCTGGCATATCTTGGCATGTCTTGGCACTATTTGGCACATGTTAGCACACCTTAGAACTCCCTAGCACACTCAGGAACTTCTTGACATGCACTGGTATTTCCTAGCATGCTTACCACTACCTAGCATACATTGTCACTCCCTCTTTGGCACACCTAACACTCATTGACACTCCCTGGCACGCCCTCGTATTCATGTATTTCAATGCATTTTAACATAGTTCTCCCTTGTGCTGCCCTAGTAATCCATAAGACTCCTTGGTATGCATTGGCACTCTCTAGCCCACCTTAGCACTCTTCAACATGCCCTGCCAATCCATAGGATGTGTAACACTCCTTCACACACATTAGAACTTGGCACATGTTGGCACTTGGCAAGTCTTAGCTTTCCTAGCATGTGATGAGATGCCTTGGTATGTTTTGGCATGTGTTGGCATGGTTCAACATGGTTTAACATTAAATTTATTTTATATCAATTATTGGAAAGTAGGAGGGAAATAACATAGGAATATTTGGCACTTAGAATGCACAAAAACTTGGCACTAGCATATATTGACACCTTCTCTACTGCAAATAAAGGACTTTAGGGGCGATTTGGCTTGCAACGATCTTGCCAAAACTGCCTCTAAAAGTGTTTTTAGGGATTTAGGGGCTGTTTTGACACCACACCCCCCCCCCCTTGAAAGTCATGAAAATTTCAACTTTTTTAAGGGGTTTTCTAATAACCACCTCTAAAAGTGTTTTCTCATGACTTTTGAAGGGTGCTTTTAAATTATTGCCCCTAAATATATTTTTCATGGCATTTTTTTAAACAACCCCAGAAAGTCATGAAAATTGAACTTTGGAGGAGGGCGGGGGGGTGTGTTAAATGACTTCCCCTAAATATATTTTTCATGGCGGTTTTTAAACCCCCTTCCCCCGAAAGTCATGAAAATTGAACCTTTCTTTTTTGCAGGGGGGTTTCTAAAAACTGCCTGTAAAATTGTTTTCTCATGAATTTTGTGGGGTGAGGGAGTGGTTTAAATGACTACCCCAAAACATATTCTTCATGGCGGTTTATTTACAACCCCCCTAAAATTCATGAGAATTTAACTTTTGGAGGCAGTTTTCCAAAACCCCCTTAAAAAAATTCATGGGAATTGAACATTTAGAGGCATTCATTTAACAACTGCCACTAAAAGTTCAATTCTAATGACCTTTTTTTGGGGGGGAAGGGGGGAAAAACCACCTCCAAAAGTTTAATTCTTGTGACTTTTAAGGGGGGTTGTATGACAACCCCCCTTAAAAGTCACAACAATGTAACTTTTGGAGGTAGTTTTGGACAACCTCCCACCCCACCCCAAAAGTCATTAGAATTAAACTTTTAGAGGTGATTATTGAATTACTATCTCCAAATGTTAAATTATCATGAATTCTGGGGAAGCGGATCTTTTGATGTATTGGATGGGGCAATGGGACATACAGGTAGCATGTATGGGTAGAAGTGAGAGGTTCATGCATGGTTTACTCGGATGTATAATCCTAACATTAAATAATGAGAAGGGGGCTTAGGACCTCATGACATAGGGGCTAGGGGGGCTAGAGGTAAGGCAACAAGGGAAATTGATAGGAAAACCCCAATTAGTTGTGATAAGCAGATTAGGGGACCTATTATCACAACCCATAAGCCCTTAACCCATAACCACTAAATTCCCTATCCCCTTAAACCCCAAGCCATAATCCCTTAACATGTACACTCATAACTCATAACCACCTTAAAATTCATGGCAATGTAATTTTTTGGAGGAAGTTTTGGACAACACCACCCCCCCCCCCCCCACACACAAAAAGAAAGGCCATTAAAATTAAACTTTTAGAGGCGGTTGTTAAATGATCACCTCCAAATGTTGAATTCTCATGAATTTTGGAGAAGGGGGATATTTTGGTGTATTGAATGAGAAAAGGAGACATAAGGGTAGCATGGATGGATATATGTGATAGGTTCGAGCATGGTTTACTGAGATCTATAATCCTAACATTTGAGAATGAGTTGGAGCCTTAGGGCCTCATGGCATAAGGGCTAGGGAGCCTAGAGGGAAGACAATGAGAGAAATTGATATGGAAACCCCCAATATTTGTGATAAGGGGATTAGGGGCCCCATTATCGCAACCCATAAGCTCTTAACCCACAACCACTAAATTCCATATCCCTTTAACCCTAAGGCCATAATCCCTCAAGCCCTAATCTCATAACTCATAACCCATTAACCCCTTGATCCCTTAAACCATAAGTCACTAACCCCTTAAACCCTAACCCCTAACCTCTTAAGCCACTGACACCTAAATCCCATAAGCATTAAGCACTTAACCCCTAAATCCCATGACACCTAGGCCCTTGGTGCTTAAGTCGTGCTTAACCCTTAACCACTAAGCCATTAACCTCTAACCCATAAACCTCCAAAACCTCAACCCCCTAGCCCTCAAACCCCTAACCCTGAAACCCCCTAAGCCCTAACTCTTTACCCTTTACCCTTAACCCTTGACTCCTAAACCCCTTAACTCCTAAAACTCCTAAGCCTTTCTCCCAAACCATAGGTGCTCCAACACTAATCTCTTCGTCATATTAGGTTTTTGTCTACTAACCCCTCCAAACAAAACCTCCAAGCACTATTAGAGTCTAAGGAAAAGAGACACAAGGTCCCCCAAAATTGATCTACATTTTATGGACAGTCACATTTCCCCAAAATATCCTCCATGTATTTGCTTTCAAATGGAAACAATATGGTCTTCTAATATCCACAAATGCATCTAAGTTCATAGGAATAAAGTAAGGTTCATCTCCATGCATGACTAAAATGTAATTCATGTCCACTTAAAAAAAAAATAGGATATAAGGATGTCCCTTTAGCTATCATCATCCTTTAATACTGATCCATTCTCTTACCAAGTGTATGTGTAATAGTCCCATACAAGTCTATAATATTTTTCAAAGGTTTTGTCCATAACATGCTCAAAACAACATTCAAATTCCCTTAGTTTTCTCCAAGTCTATTTGAAACTAACACAAGCAGTCCTCAACTACATGAATGGTGCAATATTCAAGCTACCTATATCTAGGTTCATCCCCTTTTGATCCCTTCTTTTGTGCCTTCAATACAAATTTGATCAAGGAGATCTTACAATTGGATCTCCCTTTTTCATCTAGTGAGAATATGGCCTCATTCTGTAGTAGTGGCTTGCTTCAAAACAAAATTACACTAATACTCTCAGCATATGTGGGGCTAGAAGATACATTGAGAGGAGAAAACATAGGTAAAACTCAACCTTATTGTCAAACATAGGTTAAACATATATAAAAAATTAAATAGTCTACACATGTATTTCTTACATTGTTGGATGATTTTGGACTAACTTCACCATTTCAATTCCCCACCTCCATTGTAGATTTTCATTTAATTAATTCTTCAATAACTACTTTTAGTTTTCCAAGTTCCTTTTCTTTTTCTCTCAAATTCTCATATGTATCACGCAACTAAAGTTGATTAGAAAACCCCTAATAGTTTTGATAATGGGATTAGGGCCCCCCTTATCCAAGCGGGGGAAAGGGTGTAGTTGTAGGGGCATTAGCAACCAAATTGGGGGCTCATAGCATTAGGATAAGTTGAATGGTGTGACCAAAAAGGTGGGAGGGCTATATTATTATGTATTGAATGTGAAAAGGGGAGTTTCAAGCATGATTTAGTAAGATATATAGTCCTAGTATTATAGAATGAGAAGGAAACTTAGGACCTAATGCCATATGGGCTAAGGGGCCTAGAAGGAAGGCAATGAGAGCAACTGAGAGGGGAACCCCAAATAGTGGTGATAAGGGGATTATGGGATCCATTATCACAACCCATAATCCATTAACCCATAAACACTAAATTCCTTATCCCATTAACCCCTATGCCATCATCCCTTAACCCGTACATTCATAACTCATAACCCATTAACCTCTTGACCCATTAAGCCTTAAGCCACTAACCCCTAACTTAAAATCCATGAACCCCCTAAGCCCTAATCCATTATCCTCTTAACTTGTGACCCTTAACCCCTAACCCTAATCCCCACTAGTACATATGGATGAAAAATTTGATGTTGTACTTCAATAGTTGAGTCATACTGCCGGCTTTTACTTGCAAATATGTTTATTTTGTTTTTAAAGCCCTAACATTTGCAGATATCTGACAAACACAATTATCATCAGGTATTTGACGATATGTTATTCAAATATTTTATTTTAGTTTTGTTGGTCATATATGCAATGAAAATTGAATGTTTGCTAGATATCCAATGTTTGACTAGGTCAATTATCTATCTATCAGAATACTGACATTTGACAAAGTCAATATTTTTCCATTTGGACAATGTCTCTCTGGTTAAGTGCTATCAAAATTCCAACAAAATGGTTATTTTTTGGTCATAATACAAAAATATTTTATTTTTTTAATTTCATTACAAATAGTTAAACACTATTGAGGTTTATTTTTTAAGATAATCATCATCAAAAGTTTGGTAAGGAAAAATGTCTCATAACATTCCTCTAAGAGGACAAGGAGATGTGAGATCTACATTAGAGGCTTTGGGTGATTAACTTCCTTTGTTACATCCATGTTTATCATCCTTAAGCCCTAACAAAATTCAGAACTACTCAAAATTGAATTTCAATCTATGAAGTTTGAACATGCCAAAAATTGATTTGTTTCCAACCCATTTTTTTAGAGTTGAACATCATGAATTATTGATTGCACCCATCATGATTCCTATGAGATGGGACCTAGGTATTCACACCTTAACAAACATAAAGGAAACTTGTGTACTAAGGCTTGATTGGAACAACGTATAACACATCAATTTTCATCTCAATTTGGCAATGACAGTACATAAATTGAATTTTTCCCACTACTGACATTTTCCTTGGCATTCTCAGTTAACAAACAAAACATCCTCACATCCTAGCTAAAAAATAGTGAACAAATTAGTTGCACTCATAAATGCATTGAGCATATAAGTAATAGAGAAATGAACTAAGAGTATTCATATGAATCCAAGGCACTTTAAGGCATGCAAGAGCATTGTCCTTAACATTGTATTGGCATTCATCCATTTTTGTAACTATAACATTAGGCTATATTGTATATGCAGTGCATACAGAAACTAGGGTTATCAAGTTTCTCATGATCCATGAAGCTACCAATGATCATATCTAAGGCATTAAAATTTAGTTCATGCTTGCTGTGGTGTATAACATACCCCAAAATCTTATAGTTGACCCATACACAAAAGCTAAGATCAATCTTTGATTCAAAATAATGTTGATTAGGGTTAGGGTTTTATATAATTAAGAAACTCGGTCAAAACCCTGGAGGTTGTTTTTCCACATTGGAGAAACAACCTGCCTTTTGTCACTAACTTGCAACACCCTTACAATTCATATACACATCCTAATGGAGTACGCATGACTGCCAAGAAACGATCATAACGTAGATTAGAGCACATGAAATCAGTTTGGTCTAAGTCTTAGGAAAACCCCAAGGCATCAATCCCAACTTCCAAAGTTATTTATAGTATTGCTAAGGTTTCACCCAAAATACACATGTAAATTTATACATATGAAAGTAAATGGCCAAAAAAACAAGTATTTCACCACATTATCATAATTGAACATTAAGAACCAAGTTAACATAGTAACTACCCTAGGTACTGGTACAATTAAGGTGGGGTTTGTTACAAATGTAGCCTAATAAAAAAAAATCAATGTGATTTTAAAGTCCTCAAGAATTTGTATAAGATTAGAAAAATGGCACAATACAAATTCAAGCAAATCAAGGGCAAAATGACAAGGAAAATAATATGCTTAATCTTGTAACTTTTAACTAAGGACAGATTCCAACACTTGCAATTATTTTCAAAGTCTCATGTTGCATATAGATTTAATTTTACAGTTTGAAATGAACTTCAATCCAAGTTACAAATTAATTCAATCCATAGTTAATAAGAATACTAAAACTCAATTCGAGAACTTGTCATCCCTTGTTCCTCTTGAAGAAGAGTTGTTAATATCATAATAAATGGTTGGAATAGTAATTTCTCAAGTCATTGCTCTCAATCATTGATCAATTCAATATTGTCATTGCTCTTCCAATATATAAAAGTGTTAAATTCATCCACTAAATGCTTGCATCAATTACTTCTGCACTTAAGGTTGATTTCGTAATCAAGATCAACCAAAATTGATTATGGTCACACAAAATAATATCCTTCTCATATTTCTTCTCCATTGGGCATGACAAAGTTTGGTTTAGTTTTGTTTATGTAACCCTTTGGAACCTTCACTTTACCATTAAAATATGTAAGTAAACATTTTTGCCCTTTCAATCCTATATTTGAAGGTACAATTGTAGTTGACCTTGTCAATCAACAAATTCTTATGAGATTCCACAAAATAAGAATATAATATTAAACAAGAAAATAAACAAGTATATAACTTACCTACGTTATTGAGTCACTAATTGAATCATGAATATGTTGTCCCGAAGTCAATGGAGTTTGTTTTGGCAAAGGTTGACTAGGACTAAGGGAACTCTGCTAAAAAATAAATATTTTGCATGAATACCATAAAATTAGAAAATAAAATGTTAAGCTACAAAAGCAATGTTTCATTTATTAAACATCCTACAACAATACAATCATGTTCATATTGGCATTGTGCTTTTAAAATCCCAATCTTCAAATATGGCATACATAAAAAAATCAAATAGTCTACACATGTAATTCTTACATTGTTGGCTGGTTTTGGATCAAATCGATCACTTTCTTTTCCCACCTCCGTGGAAATGTTCCATTTCATTAATTCTTCAATAACTTCTTTTTATCTTCAATGTTTCTTATTTTTTCTCTCAATTTCTCTTTTGTATTATGTAATTGCTTCTTGTAAGCGTTCTCTTTTTTGAACAATTTAGTTTGAGTGACTCCAAAGCCAAATCCATGTACATGACCCCTCCTCTTAGGTCCCAAAACTATTTTAATGGAATCTTACTTTGTTTCATATGCAAGAGACACTGAATCATTTTGTACTTATTCAATTTGTTTCTAGTAATGTCAACATTTCAACAAATTCATGTAATAAATGTCATTAACATTTAAAAAATAAATAGATAGAAGAATAGGTAATGCATTGTGGATGGTTCCATATTTATATGATAATATTTTTTTCCCTCTAACCAAAATTATGATGTGACCAAAATCATGGAAGGTGTGTGCAGCAAAAAAATAAGATAACAAGGGCATTATCTAGTCACCCTAATCTTCGTGGTAATGTTGAGGCCAAATAGTGTAGTTTGGTAGGTTATTTATTTTAGAAAGAGCATATCCAAAGTATGATTTGGAAAGGAACAATGAGGCTTAGTAGCTCCATATGCATTTATATAGCTTCCATTCTTATTTATACATCTATTACCAATCAACTCCAAGGAAACCACAATTGTGGAGGAGAACCCAAGGCACTACTTCTCAAAGATAATTATAGAGTGGGGAAATAATGTCATTACAAATCCTAGGATCGTAGTGAATATGCTTCAAATTCTAAATATTTTGGCAAAAATACATTGATTGCAAGATACATTCTACATCCAACCCAAATGACATGTTATGGAATGGGTTAAAAGAACTTACTTAACAATCCAATAGGTAGGAGAACCTAAAAAATTTGAAAAATTAACCAACAAAATGATTCTTGAACTTACCTATTGCATGGACCAAGTTGTTGGAGCTGATCTCCACCTCATTGAACATGGTTTTTTCTTCATAGATCCCTAGAGCACAAGGATCCAATTCTGGTAGAAATGGGTTATGTATTCCTCTCCATATGATATGCTCATTAGGACCAGGGAATCTTAAGCTACAACTTGAAACTCTAAGTGAAGTGCCACCCCTAGATAAATTCCTTGAATGATTTTGGAGTCATCCCATCACTTCATTAGTGTTTTAATGGTCATTGGTTTCTCTATAATATTTTCCTTTCATTGGTAGCTCGCAGTGTCAATCCATTCAGAGATATCAGATGTGCTTACTATGTGTGGCCTATTTTTGTTATCAACAATAACATTCCTCCATGGATGTCAATAAACTGGGAGCACATAATATTTCCATTGATTATTCCATGTATTTGTTTATAATACCTTGAAAGGCCTTGTTCGTGAGCAAGTTAGTCAAAGATAAACATTGTAAACTTTTACAATATTGAACATTTTCTCCAGGCCCTTCAAGTAGATGTTTCTTTTCACATGATGTAATTTTTTGGGATCAATAATATACATTATAAATAAGTGAGAAGAGAGAAAGTTAGTTTCTTGTAGCAATAACCAAAGTTTCATTTGTCATTTGAAAAAAGAAGCTAGTACATAGGTGAGCCTAGGCCAACCCCTTAAAAATAACTATAAGGTCTTACTCTTTTGCAGCTCCTTGACCACAAGGGTCTAATTGAAAAACACATAGTTCCTTTAAATATTTGTAGGTTGAGGCAATTGCTTCAAGCACTTGAACTTAAATATAATCCAGTATTTGTAATTTTTTACAATAATAAATCCATTATGCACACTCCTAATATTAGAGTTTCATAGAGAGGGAGAATTCTTGATTGATTCCAACCTTGTCAATGAACAACCTTGCCTACTCATTGGTTAGACTGTCCACCACTAGTTGAAGAAGTATATGTGCCTTGAATCACTGATGATATATTAACACAAGTTATTGACACTTGAACATAGTTTGCATGGATCTCATGGATAAAAGATGGAGAGACTCTTTGAATATTAGCAAACATTTTCTCATAATCCACTTAATCTATAAGTAGTAGGGCTTCATTTTTTCCCATTTACTGGGAAATCTCACCCAAAAACTCAACCATTGAAGAATCAATCCTATGCTAAATCACACCTAACTTCTCATTTTTAAGATCTTCGTGAGCTTTCACCTATGACCCTTAAAGTCAATTCCCTTTAGCACCTTGAATGGTGGAATAGATAGCGCTGCAATAAGAGGTAAACTCCATTCCCCTTTACCTTTGTTAAGACGTTTAGAGACACCTGTAATCTATACCCCTCCTTTGACTCAACACAAAATTTTGTTTTTTTTTCCACTTCTTTTACAAACCCTCCCCCCAAGGGCATCCTAGTAGGAAGAGCTTGTGGTTGAAATATTACGACAAAAAATGGGGCACATCATCTCTTTGCAGGGTTTCAAGGGAGGGGTATTGGAAAACAATTGTCTTATCCTCTATAGCACTTAAGACCTTCTCAACACATAAGTGAAAAAAACTAAGTGATATATGGACCTAAAGATAGATCTCAACGCTCAAGGTCAAACTCAAATAGAAAGAATCACACCATGGATTAAGCATTAGAATTAGGTTTTGGTAGAATCAAGGACCTCATTTCAAGACAATGATCTTGTTTTAAACATTATCAAATGGAAGGTTTAAAACCCACATTAAAAAGGGGATATTTTCACCTCAGCCTTTGCAACCTTTTCCCAGGATGAATCTATCTAATGGACTATCTTGGATATGTGAGGTCTTGGATTTATAGTGTACCCAATCATTGATTTTGAGGAAAACTCCCTAGCTACAACTAAAATTTAGTCCTATTGAAGAGGCAACTTGAAAAATCCTTCTAATAGGATATATTTTTCCTTCCTTTTGATTTATTTACAACAAAATTCAGTGCCTCTCCTTTCTTATCTTCCTCTTCCATTCCCCAACAAAAAATCATTAATCTTATATCATAAACACTCTATATAGGTAAGCATTGGAATCATTTTCCTCAACTCATGGGGTACCTTTACACCTCAACCCATGCAAGTGGACGTAAGTCCATGGTACCGCCCATCACACTCTAAGATGGTTCTAATTATCTCTTCAAAACTAGGGCATAACACACCTTAAAATACGAAATGGTTAAGCCATTTCAAACTCATGGGATTTTTGCCTTCAGGGAACATATTCTAGCTAGTGTTCATCAAGCGCAATGCACTAACACCCATAATACACACCAAAATTCCAAGATACTCATAAGATGTGGCCCACAACCAAGAACTTAAACTACACCTCCATAAAATGGACCTTCAACTTTGGATGTCAAAAAACAATACTATTCTAACCCAATATGGCATATTTGTTAAATTTGTGAAATTCGGTCCTTATCAAATACTTGCACCTCCTTAACACTCCATGATAAATATACTCCAGTGGTCAACTTCCAAGTTCCAACACCTCCTTCTGCAACACAAAAACCACCTATATATGTTGAAACAACCTTGCCAACCTATTTAGTGGGTTGCACATATATTTCACATTTCTTCTTCCTCTTGCAAAGTGGTAGTGAAATGTAACACCCCCTCCTCCCAATTCCACTCAAGCAAACTACCAGCCAGGGTAAACATGTGACGAGAGAGGTAACTATAAGAGATTCAACTTCCTTGGCAACCTTAAGGAAATGGAATCGATAAAACATATCAAACAAACTCATCCACATCAGCAACAACACCCTCAGGAGACATGTCAGCCACTCAAACATCATGTCCCTAAGTCCCACTAATGATTTAAGCCTTTTAACCCCTGGTCACTCTCATGCTATAGGCAAAACAACGTCCAGAAGCTAAATTCGCTCTCACAGGCCTATGTGTTAGTGTCCCTGGACTCTTTTCAACAGACTTATGCCAATGTCCCTGAGATTTGAGCCACTTTTCTAGCCCAAAATCTTAGCCTCTGCCCATAACCTGCGATGATCATGAGAATCCATCAAAGACATGATGACAATATAGAAATATCAAAAGTCAACCTCAGGACTAGGCCTGAGCATTCCCAACTGGGACTGGCATTCTTTCAAACACTTGGCATCAATGCAACCTACAAGTCTAGGCTACAAGACATAGATTAATTACTGAAAGAACTTATGAAACATAAATAAAAGGATCACCTCCTTCTCCATTAAAGTGTTATAACATCAATTAGGTCTTGCATCCATCCATTTAACAATTACAAGTAAATACATGAAATAACCGTGACATGAACTGGCCATATAACCATGCTTATAACAATCATAACAACATATAAATATCATAGATATGACAACCATTAAATCCACATATAAACAAGTGAAAAAGTAAGAAAACTTAGCTTTTATTAAATATAGGCAAATCCAACCAGGTTCGGGAATTCCATGTACCACCTGACCATAGCAATGGTTGGACCAAATCTCTCTTTCAGCCAATCACCCCCGTGCCATATTCCAAGCATGAATGTCGGATCTCATAGAACAATCAATCCGAGAACAACCAAGGGAAACCAGAGATCAAACCACCTCTACCCTCACCAAACTGTGATCAAACCAAAATCAATGCTCTGATCACAATCAAACCAAACTTGGAATGCCATCCAAAATATATCACTATCCTTAAGGAATTTTCCATCTCCTTGTCTCTCAGGCTTTACCTCAATCCAATCCTGGATCACTAGGCCCTAAACCGAGACCAATATCTCAAGCTTTACCACAATCCAAACCTGGATCACTAGGCCCTAAACTAAGACTCCTCCCTTCGTCTTTACCATGTATCCTGCCAAAATCGATCAAGGGATTCCTAGGCCTTTGGGAATGAAACTTGAGACTACCTCTACCCTAGATTCTAAAATCCATCTGGAAAACCAAAACTCAAAACCGAGATAAACATCCGACCGTAACATGCCATTCAGAAAAAGGCAAGGCTAGGTTGAAAACCATTGTCATAACTCAATAAAACCATGCCACCGATAATAAGAGAACGATACAACAACATGAAAAATCCATGCATGTCCAAACTAGCTAGGAAATACACATGCAAAAGGTTACTTGCAAGTATTCCTACTGAAGCTTCTTGATCCTTCTTTTCCTTCCTTGGTCCTTGCTTTCCATCCTTTCCCTTTTCTTGGTTTTCCTTCCTTGCTCCAAATCTAGAGTGCTCCAATAAAGCTCCAAGTGACCAATAGTGAGAGAGAGAGAGAGAATAATGGGAGAGCTCCAAAATTGAACTAAAAAAAGGTTACCAACTGGTCCTCAGAAGCCTTTTTATTAATGAGGCCTCTATTTTCTTCATTTTCCATTGTTTTCCTTCAATTTCCTCCTCACATGCAACCTGTGACCTTTGACCTCCTTTTTCTCCTAATTTATTTTATTTTCATAAATAAATGTGCCAAAAATGCCTTTGCCTAAGCCTTTATCAATTTTCCTTAGCCAAAACACACATCCAGTGATGCCCACTAGGATATCGTTGCCCAACATTCAGCGTGGAATAAGTGTCTCTTAACTGTGGTCTTATTTTTCCTTTATTAAGTTTTATTACATGGAATTTTCACTAGGTCTATTACAGAACCTGCCCCTTTCGGGAACACCTTCCTCATCTTAAACCACATGATGACCTCAGCAGAACCACTAAAAAGCAAACATATTGCCCATCGAGCTTTATAACTTAGCTTGTTGTAGTATTTACAATGAAAGACTTTCTCAAAAGAAAAACATCATGACAACATGACCATATAACAACCATAATAACATGACACCCGTATCGCTTATTAGAGCTTTATAACTTAGCTCATGGTGGTATTTACATCCATATGCATATATATACATCAACAAAACATATGCCAAATATATACCAACATCAAACCAAAACTGCTTTGCCTCAACTGGAAAACAATGAAGGATACATATCCTGCATCTAATCCTCCATCTCCCATGTAGCTTCTTCAGGCCCAAAGTGCTTCCACTACACTTTAACTTGATCTATGGCTCTATTTCTAAGCATGAAATGTTTCCGCTGCAATATGCATTGAGGCTCCAGCTAGAAATATCCTTCTTGCTCTACCTGCAATACAGACCAATCAATAACATTATTAACATCCTTTATATACTTCTTAAGCAATGAAATATGGAAAACATCATGGAATTTCACTATTGGAGGCAGTGCAAGTCAATATGCCACTGGTCCAATCCTCTCAAGGATCTCGAAAGGCTCACAATATCGTGGTGCCAACTTGGCACATGAACCAATCCTCAAAGATATTTTCTTGGGCTTGATGCACAAATACACATGCTCCCCAACCTAAAACTCCTTGAATACCCTATGCTGATCTTCATAAATCTTCTTTCTATCTTGTGTTTCCTTAATATTTTTCTTTATAACTTACATTTCCTGTTCCATATCTGCCATCATATCCAGTCCAATAAGTACCCTATTCATTGAATCACTCCAGCCGATAGGAATGTTGCAACTTTTTCCATACAATGCCTTGAAAGGAATCATCCTCAATGATTCCTGATAACATTTTTTGTATGTGAACTCAACCAATGGAAGATACTCCTCCCATTTCCTATACTGGTGCGTCACGTACATCCTCACAATATCCTCCAAGATATCGTTGACCCTCTCTATATGTCCATCTATCTGCAGATGATAAGTCATACTGAAGGCCAAATTTATACCCAAGCCTGCAAATATCTCCTTCCAGAACTTGGAAGTGAACTTTTCATCCTTGTCTGACACAATATTCTTCAGAATACCATGTAATCTCACTATCTCTTTGATAAAGCCCTGTGCTACCGCACTGGCTAAATATGTAGTCTTTAATGGAATGAATTGATTTACCTTGCTCAACCTGTCGACCACGACCATAATAGAATCATGCTACCTCACTATCCTCAGAAGACCTACGATGAAATCCTTGGAAATGACCTCCCATTTCCATTTAGGAATTGCTATAGGCTATAGTAAACCACCTAGATTCTTACATTCTACCTTTACCTGTTGACAATATAAACATCTAGCCACGAACTCTACCACTTCCTTCTTCAAATTCAGCCAATAGTAGATCTTCTTCACTTATGTCAACGTCTTCTTATATCTTGGATTACCTGATTATGGGTTGGCATGAAACTCCCTCAAGATAAGCTTCTTGAGCTCACTGCAATTCGGCACATAGATCTTGTCTCTAAATCTCACTAAAGCATCTGTTGTGAGACGATAGTCTGCATCCTGATCACCTGTACCTATACCTGTGCTCTATTGTAACCTGTGCATAAACTCCATGTATTTGTCATGCCATTGTCCTGCCTGTAAATCCTATCATGTAACTCTGTCCCATAAGATCTCATAGTTGTTATATGATATACCTATACCTTTCCGCGAAGAATATTTTCAACCCAGTTCTCTTTCCCTTTGATGTATCTGATCATGAAGTTGAACTCACTAAGGGTAGCCAAACGTCTAGCTTGCCTGGCATTTAGATTCAACTAGTCAAAAAAATACCTCAACCCACTATGATCACTCATCAATGTAAAACTCCTACCAAGAATATAGTGCCTCCAGATCTTCAATGCATGTATAATCACTACTAGCTCAAGATCATGCGTCAGATAGTTATGCTCATTCTCATTTATTTTATGTGACTCATAGCACACTACCTATCCTTCTTGCATGAGAACTCCACCAAGTCCTCTCTTGCAAGAATTTGTACACACTACAAACTCCTTGTTCGAATCCACAATCTTTAGCACTAATGCATGTGTCAACAACTACTTAAGTTTCTCAAAACTAGCCTCACATTCTTCTGTCCATTCAAACTTCTTACCTTTCTTCTAAAATGATGTGATAGGATAAGCTATCTGTGAGAAGTTCTTGATGAACCTCCTATAATAGCCTACCAAACCCATGAAAGATATCACCTCATCCACACTCTTAAGAGCTACACACTCCATGATGGCGCTTATCTTCTCTCGATCTACTGCAATGCCTTCCTTGGAGACAACATGTCACAAGTAGTGTACCTCACTCTGAAAGAAACTACACTTGTTGAGCTTATCATACAACTGATGCTCTCTCAACAACCTCAACACTGTTGCTAAATGCTCGTCATGTTCTTCCTAATTCTTAGAATAAAACAATATGTCATCAATGAATACAATAAAAAAATTGTCCAGATAAGGATGCAACACACTATTCATCAAACACATGAATCTAGATGGAGCACTTGTCAAGCCAAATGGAATAATAACAAACTCATAATGCCCATACTTGGTCTTGAACGTAATCTTGTAAATGTCATCCTCTTTGATGTGTACCTGATGTTATTCAGACCTTAGATCGGTCTTTGATAACAATGTTGCTCCCTTTAGTTGATCAAACAAGTCATCAGTCCTTGGAAAAGGGTACATGTTCTTGATTGTTACTTTGTTCAATTTCCTGTAGTCAATGCACAATCTACGAGTACCATATTTCTTCTTTATGAAAAACACTGGTGCACCCCAAGGCAATACAATTGGCCTCATGTTCCCCTTGTCCAACATTTCCTTCAGTTGCAACTTTAACTCAACCAACTCAGGTGTGCTCATTTATAAGGTGTTTTTGATGTTGGAGTTGCCCCTGGCACCAACTCAATAAAAAATTCTACCTCCCTCAGAGGTGGAAACTCTGTAATGTCCTCAGGAAACAGATATTGAAACTACTTCAAAAATGGGTACCTACTTAACACATCAGCATCCTTGACCTTCTTACCCTTGTCACTAGAAATGTGTACTGCAAACATCACACAAAATTTTCTGTAACTACACTTAGCCTACATAGTGGTAACCATCCTCACTAATGTAGGCTTCTTCATTCCCTGCAAAGTCCACTTTTCCCCACTATCATCCACACAGTCAATGGCCTTGTCGAAGCAATCCACTTTGGTCCTCTGAAGGTATAGCCAATCCATAACCAAAAGCATACTATAGGATCCCAATGGAAATAAATTCAAGTGTGCTATTGTAGGCATATCGTTTAACTCAAATGTGAAAGCTGTTACCCAACGGTGAACTCTCTTCTCTGTACCTATAGCCAACTGTACAAACTAAGATTTTTCATGTGCTTCTTTTCTCAAACCACACTTATCCACTAGGTTAGGATTAATATAACTATAGTTAGATCCAAGATCAATTAAAATAGAAACAACTTGATCACAAAGCTTATCGTCCATCTCAATAATCGATGTTTTTTGATCTGCTTGCATGTTGTCCATAGTTGAATAGATCCTATGAATGTTATGACCAACATCGCCAATTGTATGTGCCTCCTGAGAACTATATATATGGGGTCTACCACCACTTTTATACTATAGGAAATCCCTCTTATGATGATCCTTACCACATATCCAACACTACAATGGTTCCCTACCACTGCCTCTAGCTTGTTACTCTCCACGTCTGTTCTCACCTATATTGAATCTCTTGTAAGGAACTGTATTTTCTTTCTCACTTGCATCTTGAGGTCTTCCTCTCTTTGGTGGCCATTTTCCTCTAGCTTTCTCATTTCTTTTCAAGTCATGCTTAGTCTCAACTTTGCACTTTGACTACTCATAGTAATGATTCAACTTTTGGATTGCATCCTCCAACGATATAGGCTCATCGAACTCAATATGGTCTCTATATGCTACTGGAAATCCACTGATGAATCTCTGAACCTTGGCCTTCTCCTCCCTAAGGTAAGGCACATATCTTAACAACTCCAAAAACCTATTAGTTCACTCATCATCTATCATAGAACCCATCTGCATCTCATAAAACTCCTTAGCCCTGTCATCATAGTACCTCTCTGATAAGTACTTCTTCTTGAAGAGCCTTTCAAATGCATGCCAAGTCAAATCTTCCTCGTGTATACCATTGAAATTATTCACATCTTCCCACCAAATATTTGCTTTACCTTTGAGACTAAAAGTGGTTATCTTTGCTTTCATGTTTTCTGAGTAATCATGCAATCAGAAGAATTTCTTCATACCTAGCAACCACGCCTATGCATCGTGCGATTTCTTAATCTCTCTATCAAAGATATGTGGATTTTCCTTCTTAAACTCATCCAGAAAGTATCCCCTATCAATCCTCCTATAAGGATGATAACGATCACGATCACGATGCCTGTCAAAGCCAGAACTAGAATAGTGCATGTGTCTATCACCTCTCCTATCTGGAGTGTCCAAAAACCTGCCATCTCTGATCATGTCAGATATATCTGACATGTGTCTACTAGGAGACCTACTGCCATATGCCCCATTAGTTTTTTCCTCATGTCCATGGTTTATCTGAAGTGGTTTTTTTCACTACAATTTTGACAAACCCTAAATAAGTATAACATTCAACTCCACTTGTTTCTCTTGTGCCTACATGATTTCGTCATTGTCTACTTTGCAACTCCTTATTTATTCCTTCAAGCTTCTTAATGTGTCTACCAAGTCAAAATAGTGCCCCGCACAAAGCTGTCCATATGATGCATAGGGAGATTCTATGTAGTCTACCACCTTGCTAGCCACCTAATCTCTTTCCCATAAGGCATACTGTGTCAACTAAAGAAAATCACAATAAACCAACATACCTTAACATAATTTGGGGAGTATGCCTTGTTTGCAAGATCATCAAATCAGCATGATACATGTATAACATAAACATAATAGCATATAGACATATTTTGAATAAGTGTATCAATGCATAAACATCATTCTAGCTAGGGTCCAGTCATCAATGCAAGGCCATATCAACAATGCATGCTATGACCTCATGCATGAAAACAACCATTACCCGAATGTACACATTGCCACATGCAACTATCAACATGCATAAGCAATGCCTAATCAACTACACATAGATATGAACACATGTATTTGAGCATAAGTGATTAGTTCTCGTAATCAACCTACAAGACTAATACGTGTAATCAAACAACCAAGAATGCACCTGATATACAAGGATGTAGTCAAGAGACATATAATCAACATGTAAGTGACATATAACCATAAGAAACTAGTGATATACTCTTGATGATGCACTCCACAAAATCAACATCAAGCTCCTCATGATAACCTTACGACAATCACCGTCAACATGATGCAATGCAACAAGCACATGGAATGCAAGTGTAAGAGACACACATGCATGACCAACACATTCACCCAAGGAGAGTGCAACCACACTCTGATACCAATCTGTAACATCACCTTCCCCCAGGTCCACCCAAGCAACCTACTAGCTGGGCTAAACATGTGATAAGAGAGGTCACTATAAGGGATTCAACTTCCTTGGTGACCTTAAGAAAATGGAATCAACAAAACATATCAAACAAACCCATCCACATAAAAAAAAAAAACACCCTCAAGAGACATGTCCCTAAGTCCCATTGATGATTTAAGCCTTTTAACCCTTGGTCTCTCTCATGCAATAGGCAAGACAACATCCATAAGCCAAAGTTGCTCTCACAAGCCTATGTGCCAGCATCCCTGAACTCTTTTTAGTAGTCCTATGCCAACATCCCTAAGATTTGAGCCACTTTTCTAGCCTAGAATCATGTCTTCTTCCCAAAACTTGTTATCACCTTCAGAATCCATCAAAGACATGATGAAAATATAGACAAATCAAAAATAAACCTCAGGACTAGGCCTGATCATCACTAACTGGGACCGACATTATGTCAAACACTTAGCATCAATGCAACCTACATATCTAGGATATAAGACAAAGCATAACAACTGAAATAACTTATGAAACATAACTAGAAGGATCACCTCCTTCTCCATTGATGTGTCATAACATCAATTAGGTCTTGCATCCATCCATTTAACAATTACAAGTAAATACATGAAATAACCATGATGTGAATTAGCCATATAACCATGCTTATAACCAGCATAAAACCATATAAATATCAAAGATATGACAACCATTAAATCCAAATATAAATAAGTACAAAAGTAAGAGAACTTAGCTTTTATTAATGATAGGAAAATCCAACCAGGTTCAGGACTTCCACGTACCACCCGACCATAGACATGGTTGAACAAAATCTCTCTTTCGGCGAGTCACCCCCATGCCATATTCCAAGCATGAATGTGGGATCTCATAGAAAAACAAATCCAAGAACAACCAAGGGAATCTAGAGGTCAAGCCACCTCCATCCTCACCAAATCATGATCGCACCAAAACGGTGCTCCGATCACAATGAAACAAAACTTGGAATGCCATCCGTAATCCATCACTATCCTTGAGGAATTTTCTGTCTCCTTGTCTCTCAGACTTTACCAAAATCCAGTCCTAGATCACTAGGACCTAAACCAAGACTCCTCCCTCAATATTTACTGCAATCTAAACCTGGGTCACTAGGCCCTAAATCGAGACTCCTCCCTCAAGCTTTATTGTGTAGCCCACCAAAACTAGTCAAGGGATTCCTAGGCCTTTGGGAATGAAACTTGAGACCACCTCCACCCCAGATTCTGAAATCCATTCAGAAAAACAAAGCTCAAAACTGAGATAAACATCCCAACACACCATGGCATTCGGAAAAGGAAAGGCTAGGCTCAAAACCACTTTCATAACCTAGAAAAACCATCCCACCAACAACAAGATAACTGTACACCAACATGCAAATGCATGGATGTCCAAATCAGCTAGGAAATCCCACATGTAAAAGGTTACCTGCAAGTATTCCTGTTAAAGTTGCTTAATCCTACTTTTCCTTCCTTGATCCTTTCTTTCCTTCCTTTCCCTTTGCTTGCTTTTCCTTCCTTGTTCCAAAGCTAGAGTGCTCTAGAAAACTCCAAGTGACGAGTGAGAGAGAGAGAGAGAGAATAATGAGAGAGCTTCAAAGTTGAACTAAAAAATATTACCAACTAATCCTTGGAATCCTTTTTATGAATGTGTCCTCTATTTTCTTCATTTTCCATTATTTTCCTTCAATTTCCTCCTCACATGCAACATGTGACCTTTCACCTCCCTTTTCTCCTAATTTACGTTATTTCCATAAATAAATGTGCCAAAAATGCTTTCTTTCCTTTCAATGCCTTTGCCTTGGCCTTTACCAATTTTCCTTAGCCAAAACACACATCCAGTGATGCCCACTAGGATATCTTTTCCCAACATTCAGCTTGGAATAGGTGTCCCTTAACTGCAGGTTTATTTTTCATTTATTAACTTTTATTACATGGAATTTTCACCAGGGTTGTTACATGAAAGGAGAGGGTATCAACTTCGATCAAGGAATGGTCACTTAGTATCACTACCAAGTTTCCTTTATGCAACTTGTCAAATTTCTTAAGTTAGCTTCACAAATTCTCATGGTGCATAACTTGTTTTTCTACACCTCTAAATGACACCACAACCCCCCAACCCCTCTAACTATTCCACCTCTTCCACCCTTGTTAGAGTCTTCTTGGACATTCACCCATACCTCAAGCAGAACGTAACACTAGCATCCCAAATGTGAATGTTTGTTCCATCTTTTAATGCCTCGTTAAAACCACGGCATCACACTATTTAAAATGTAATGTTTACATCTTAAGCCAAAACACCTACTTTTCTTATGACAACCTAAACTATGTGAATGACTTGGAGAGGACTCCATTTTATCAAGATAAAAACATAAGGTCTTACAAACCCATTCACACAACAATTTGAATATATTTAACCTAGGGTACATACCCTACGGCTTCCAAACTTGTCATATGACTTTTAAGAAACCAACACTTGTTTTTAATTATTAAATCTGCTTACTATATACTCTCTTTTGTTTGCACCCACCTAATATGCAAGAACACTTAAATATTTTCAACACAAGCAAGTGAAGAGTACATGTTTCCTTCTTACACTTAAATGTTTTCAATACAACCAGTTAAGAGCACATGTTTCCTTGTGAGAGGTCTCACATTAAAATTCCAAAAGTACATTATGTCTACCTCCATAAACTTTAACAACAAAATCTTTGCATAAAAACAACAATCTTAAAATTAAATTATTATTATTATTATGATAAATACATCAAATATGCCAGAAATGCTTTCAAATCAGCAAAAAAAAAAAACATCCCAAGGGCGATAGTTTCTCAAATACAACTAAAAACATACTATCCAAGAGAAAATAAAATTATGTACTTAAGTGAAAATAAAATAATGTATTTATTGTTTTTTAGGAGGGAAAATTTTAGCATATTTAAAAAAATTAAGTGTTAATTTTTGTTTAGAAAATCCCTCCCAATCCCTATCTTCATTTAAGTATCTGTTCATTTTTCACAGGGTGGGAGTCAAAACAACATTTAAGAGAGTTGTGAGTTAGGGTTTTACTAGTAAAAAATCCAATATCAAACCCCACCATTAGATCTTCAATCCATTGACTGTGCCAAGGTATGTTCCATTTTTTATTTCACCGCATTTCCCCCATTTTTAGTCTTCCACACGGAGAGGAGTACACACACCTTAGGTCTCTAGTTCAAAATCCACTGTTTTTTTGCATCCACAATTGTATGTTTAGGCTTTAATCTTTGTTCTGCATTTTGTTACTGTTTGTAAGGAGGGCATTAGCATTTGATGAGTTTGATAAACCACTTATCATATTAAAGGAGCAAGAGCAGAAAAGCCGAATGAGAGACTTAGATGCTCAGAAGGCCAACATTGCGGTCACTAGGGCCATTGTGAGAATCCTCTACAACTCAGTCGGCCCAAGGGAATAGGAAATATGATCTAGAGCCCGGAAGGTGATGTCAGCATTAGTATGTTCCTGTTCCAGTTATTCATTCTCTATTTTTGGATTGGTGAAAACCCTTAAATTATGAAAATAAGTAGAAACTACTTTAAAAAATTGTATGCTTTATAAGTTGAAATTACTTAAAAAACAAATTGTGGATATTCTACAAGGAGTGAAATAACCAAATACTATGCGATTTTCTCACTCTTTCTCACACACACTGCAAGGCCAATGAAGTTCCTATAGACAAAAAAATTCAATTTTGATAGTTAAAGCCCATTGTAATATATTGTCACATTCCATGATACTATTTCCAAGTTCTGCGGGAATATGTCTAATTGGAGGTGCTAAATCTTGTGTTAAGCACCTCTAAGCAACCTTAAAGAGAAGAAATGCAATTGAATACAGGTCATCGGAGTTAAATATGGAGTCTAGACAAGAATACGAGTGAGTTAGAGATCTATATATATATATATATATATATAATATATATATATAATATATATATATATATATATATAATATATATAATATATATATATATATATATATATATATATTTACAAGCGGGTGATGTGTCTTCCCATTAATATTTACTCGTTTGTGAAGTGCTCCAACCTTATTTCATCACAATCACAGGTTCCATCAATGACGACATTCTCAGAGGCTCCTCCTAGAGACACAAAGGTCAGAGAGAATATCTTCAAGACCAAATGTGCACAATTCAGGGCGTTGGACACAAACAAGATATGCAAGAATATATATCAATCCCTACTATCCATTTCTTAGATACTTCAGCTCATGTATATATGTACACTTTAATATATTGGAGATTATGTTTGGTTCTATGTATAATAACATTTTCATACGATGTCTAACCTCAGGAGTGCAGAGGATTTTGATGTTTTCTTTGTTTTATAAATTCGCCTTATAGATTGTTCATTATTATTAGGGTTTGTACTTGATCTATAGATCCAATTAGGTCAAGGGTGTGGGTGAATTTTCCCTCGGTATTATGTTGTGGTTATGGCCATAGATGCGGAGTTTAAATCTTTTCTCCTTGTGATCTGTCCATTGATTGATATATTTGCATTAACTGTTTGTCGATCATCCATCAATGTTAGGGTTTTTCTAGATGGTGTGGATTAATTTAGGGTTTATCTAAACTATAAGGGGAAATTCACCCTTTGTATTTGTTTTTGTTTCTTAAAAGTTTGGATATGTGGGTATGTTCGTGTGTTGACTTCAATAGGGTTTGTCATAGGGCAAAATCTCAATGGGCTATTTGAGAGGCAATCTAGCACCACTAGGGGTTAGTCATACTCTACTACCAATAAGAACAAGGTCGTGACTTGGGGAGAGGACAGTTTGTACGAGTACCTTCTCAATCCTAAAAAGGTATGCTTGATATAATTTTGTTTTTTTGTCAATAAGCCAATATATGTATCTTAATTATCTATTCAGATCGTGTTATATCAGAACATATAATGTCGGTTTTTATGATGTGTGTCTATTATTTAATATTTGGATAGTGAAATAATCTCTCAAGAGTACTTAACATGCATTGTATGTATGTTAACAACCATCTTGTAGTTATTTCATGTGTTATTTGTCTTGCATGTTCGTATATCATTCCATTGCACATGGATTGTGGTGTAGTAGAATGGTCATTCTTACCACAATGATGATATGAAGTGTTTTTTGCCTGCTTGATATCAATCCTCATTCAGTGAAGGAGTTGTTACAAAATAAACACGAAGGAAAAAAATACAGAACTTGTTTTAGTGTTGTTGTTTAAACCATTTTTTTTAATCAAGCCCACCAAGACATTATAGTTTCAAAGTAGGCTACAAATTAGTCCCAATGTATTCTTAGAGAATAAATCTTAGTTATCAATGTGACATTGTTGTTGCACATAACTCATGCTTCCATAGAATTAATCGATCAACTGTTGAATCTGCAAAATTATGTAGCAGTCCTCTTCTATAACTCTCAATATCTTTGAAATGATCTTCAAGAAAATTGTATAGGTAATTGTTATATTTTCATTTTTAGTGTAGTTAGTCCATCCTTTTCTGGCATTTTTTCTCGAATACATGGCTACTCTAGTGTAATGGTTGCATCAAGATTGGGGGGCCTAGCTATGATTTCCAGTGGTAACTAGTTCACTATGCTCAAAAGAACAATGAGTTAGATCACTTGGATACAATTCATTATCAAGTTTTTACCTAGCTTATATATTCTGGAAGATCAACTTGTTTATCATTAGAAAACTTGCAAAAAAGAAAATAGGGTAAATTGACTCAAAACTCAAAAATTCAATTTCATGTACAACTTGCTCCCATGAAATCCCAAACTATCTCAACCAATATAGTAACTTTTCTTCTTTTTTTGTAACTCCTCAGTCACTTATACTTTATTGAACTAAGAAAAATGTACTCAAACCATAAATATATATCTCATGTCCTCCTCTGTAAGGCATCTTGGATGACCACCATCTCCTTCTTACCTAAATGTTAATGTGAGCATTTCTCACTTCCATTACTGGAGTGCTAAAATACGATCTTCCATAGTATCTTTAACTGTAAATCAGGAAACCATTATAGGACGAATCTGTAAAATTTGATGTGATCTATCAATAGGTTGGTATTCAGTTGTTGGATTTCACCAAATATCAAGCAGAAGAACATAGCATGAAATAACCATGTTGAGACTAAGACTTCCAACTTTCAGGGACATTGTCATAGAAATTACCTCAGGAATCATCTTGAAATGATTCATAGCTTTACCTCATGCTATTACAGACATAGTTCTATCCAACCTTCTATATTGTATGCATGATTTTTTTAGTGGAAACTTAAGCAAATCCAACGTACTCATCTGCTAGGAGAAATTATGGCTTTCTTCGATGTCTCTATAATCTACTGCATTAAAGTTGCCTTTGCACGTTGATTACTATCACCACTATCATATGTTTCAACTGAATCTTTATTGATATTATTGACATAATTTTTGATAGACGCACTTGTACGTAACTTTGGGAGGGCTTGGAGAATTTCTATTGCAGCTTTGATATTTGAAGAATGAAAGTCTGGATTATCATATTTAAAATCCAATTCATTGACCCCTTATAAACTTGTAGCAATATCATCATTGATAGTATCATCAAAAGTGCAATGCTTTAAGGTAGTCAAAGAAAAAACAGAATCATCGTTTAAATGGATTTTGCAGCCTTGAGTAGGGTAAATGTTATCGTCTAATTGGGTAAGGTGATCTAATATGCACTGATTGAAAAATACATGACTTTATTGATGCCAAAGAATTATTTAGGAGCATCATTATAGAGGCAAAAAAGAGTCAATGAACCTTCCAAAAATTTTATCAATTCAATCTATTTTTCCCTGGGTAGCTTCGTTACCGGTTCTGTAGAACATCTCCAAGTAGAAATGGATAAGCGACTTTTAACACAATATGATCACATGCTTGACAAAGATGTAAGAACATCAATAATATATTCACATATATGGTATTTTTCATAGTTCTCACAACAACATAGACCTTGAATTGAGCTTCCACCAATAGAAAAACCTGAGCCTCTATGTATCAATGTTATCTATCACCCTGAAACAATAAATACCCACAAATCTCTCTTAACAAGACATATGAGCCTTTGTGTGTCAATGTTATCTACCACCCTAAAACAACAAATACCCACAACTCTCCCTTAGTGAGATATTTATTTATAGAAACATCCAAAAAGAGTGAGTCGGGCTGATGAGAGTTGGCCTGGGGTTTAACCAATACCACCTATCGGCCCCATACCTTGAATTGAGGTTGTGAATGAACTTTAGGAAAATGGTAAAAATCACGTTCTCCCATAAAGAATTTAACCTTCTATAAGGTAATTATTTTAGGAGTTAACGTAATTATAGATACCCCATCAACGGTAGTACCTTTGTGCACGTGAGAATTACTATCTTCAGGACAACATGGAGCTTTTGGTATCCTAAAATTGGATTTCTAGAAATCGGCAATTTTATTTTGGAAATGAAAGAATTATAAACAACATATAGATCATATTTAAAAAAACTTGAAGTAGATGAAAATATCATCAATAGAAGTTTGGATTGGTGTCCCAGAGAGACACCATCTTTGTTTAGATCGTAAACCCCAACATGCTCTAGCAACTTGGGTCATATGATCCTTAATACTCTGAGAAATTCCTATCACTTATTACTATGTGGAATGAAAAATTCCTTTACAAAATTATTGGCTCATGCTATATTATTTTATTAATATTTTTTGGTGTCCATTTTAGGATATTGAGAGAGTGAAAAGAAGTAGATTCTTCTATTTAAGAATTTCAGAAGTGGTAGAATTTAGGGTAACACCTATGCATTCCTAGTGCTGAGTTAATAATTAAAAAATTACCAAATTATGTAAAGAAAGAAATGGATCCAAAACTCAATATGTTCCTTTCCCATGGTTGATACCAGATCACATCATCATGCCAAGTTCATGCATAGGGCAGACCACATGCCTTTAAAAACCACAAAGCAAACTTTTGATAGAGATAACCCCTAATCTTGAGTTTAACCAACTAAAGCCTGGCTAAATGAGGTGTACCTAGAACAAATAATTATGAGTAATATTCATGATCTGATTCTGCTATCTAAACACCTGAGTTTGCTACAATTTGGTTCTCGTGCATTCTCATCACAAAAGGCTTTCATTTGCTAAAGAGGTCAGAGAAATGTGTATAAAATCATAATCAATGAATTCCACAATAGGGAACATACTTTACTTCACAACTCTAAGTCTTGGGAATAGGAATCATTGGTGATAGAAAAAGGTACAAGGAAAATACATATTCATCATGCATCCAACAAATGAAATAAAAGCTAGAGAACCAACCTTCAAGAAAAAGACTGCCCCTCTACCAAACAAATAATGAAGTACAACCACCTCATGATCTCGAGTCTAAGGTGATTTAGCATCACCATTTGAATTAGCAAGCTTCCATTATGCTTATGTGCTATTGCGAACCATTAGAGAGACACAACAGGAGAAATGGTTTTCATACTCTCCCTTCACAACCTACTAGAAAAAATCTTAGATCAAATTTCAAAACAACAATACATATGAAATCAAATTCTTATCTTATGTTCTCTACCTAATTTTTTATCTGACATTCCATGTGAGAAACCTCTATCCCATTTTCGCTTTTGATGAATCCGAGTTGTGGACTATTAAATAGTGGAATTCATTTTGTGATCTACTGAGTTTGAATTGGTTTTTGGGATCACATATTATGAATGTTGATATACAAATACATATCACAATACATTCATATGAAGTTCACTGATAAATTGTACATGTGTTGTCAAGGAGTTTCTGAACCACAACCTTGATCTAAGCAAAATTTTGGATTTATCAAATGTAGCACCTCATTTATCCTACAACTAAGGGTTGCATTGAGGTTTTCAATGAGATTCTTGCTAGACATGGTTGAGAGGGATTTCCATATGGTAAGAATGCACTACATTTGGCTGCAAGAATTGGTTACACAAATATTGTGAGATATTTACTAGCAATTGATCCAAAAATGCCTCGAGGAATAGACATAAAGGGCTAGACAACAATGCACATGGCATCCAAAGGAACCAACTACTTGTATGTGGTGAAAAAACTACTTCAGGTTGACCCAACAATAGTTATGCTACTTGACAGAAATGACAACCCACCATTTCATGTAGTTACAAGGAAGAAGTGTGAGGAGGTATTGTCTCTTGATACAACCTACTAGAGTTTCATCTAATTACATGACCTAGTTTAGATTTGTACACTTTAATTAGTATGAGGAGGGATTTGTCGTTTCAACCAAGAAACACAAAGGTAAGATTTATTTCCACTTGGTGGTAAAACCAACAAAAGCACATAATTATTCCCTAAAGCCAAAGAAGTTCATGCTTCAACCATAATAACTTTTGCAACAAAATCCTTCTTAACATCCACACTAAATGATACCATCCATAAATATTAGATTTTAGTGAGAATAATTTGAATTTAGCAGTGATGTAAATAATTTTATAAAAGTTGCTTTAGCATTGAACAAAGACAAGTCCCCTAGTAAACGAATAGTGAATGAAACTAAAATAAAGTAAGTTTTCAGCAAGATTCTATCCAAATAAGGTGTCAAATCAAAATCCTTGAAGCTACATTTATTTGTAATAAGATTAAAGAAAACATATTGCTTTAAAATATCTTCATGTGTGTTTCTTTTAACTAATTTGCATATCACATGACATTAACTTGTCATTCAACTAATATCTACCTGTGGTAGGCTTGCATTTGGCGAAATTACCTAGTGAACATGTCATTTCTATTATACATTTTTGCATATCTTAAATCGTCATGAAGATGGATATTCTTTTAAAGTGACCTTAGTTTCTGAAATTTAAAGCTATCTCTTCTATTTTTCTAAAGTTTCAAATCTGAACATAAGCTCATTAAACTACATGTTTATTTCATGGGTAAAATATTGATCGTGTACTCTTACTTTTAGTAAAAAAAAAATTATCCAGATATGAATTTATGTTAGATTTTAAGCTTCTATGGCTGTCATTTAGGGATTTTTGATTCGGATCATCCACAGTGTTGTGTGCCTCTTGTTGTCGACGTTTTGAATCCCAACGTGGATCCATCTTTAGGACAGAAGTGATAGATTGAAAGAAGAGCTTACCAACCAGAACAAATAAATATCGAATGCATAAAACAAAAAGACAAAGAGTCACCTCATTTTCTAAAACTAAACCTAAGCCTACGTGAGACTAATTACTGGATAAAATATTTAATTTATTATATTAAAATATTTTGTTTAAATTATTAAGTAATATTTAAT